>JBBPQP010000529.1:0-23049 GCA_038092555.1 Boletus subgraveolens
TGAAGTATTTAGAAATTTGGACATTTGATATTGTACATAGACATCTTTTTGGTTTGCCATGAACATAGAATGTAACTTCAAGTTTCTACTTGATCACTATCATAAACACTGAAATCTGGGATTAACATTGCATTCAAAAACTGGGATTAGCATTGTGTGACATTTTCGGCTTGCCGAAAAATTGAGTACAGCTAGTCCTTGTTATTTCACCAGTGGTCATCTCGAATATTTGGACTGCTGCGTTACCAAATTTCCGTATTATGTAAATGCCCCAAGAGTCACACCTCTGTCAGTTCTTTGGCTGCCAGACAGTCTCAAGCACCGTGCCTTCCTCACAACGACGGACCAATTAGTTCACGTTCAAGTTTTGCAGACCCTGCCTCAGTGATGATAAGCGATGCAGAAAACGGTGAACCCCAGAATGCTCTGACGTCCAAGTTCACACCCGCCGAGTGGACTGCCCTGCGCGAGTTTCGAGTGGGTATCGTTACCTATGGCTCTCATACGTCTTTACAGCTATCATATGCGTCTAGTCATCGCTTGCCGAGTCATTTGCTGTTGCATTTCCCGACAATCCGGATGCTGGGTCGACCCCATACACAATGTGGGGTGTCACCATTGATCCCACCAACCCAAGGAATGCACGAGTCAGCGTTCTGCTGATGAAATTCTTGAGAGCCAGGTAGGTATGTCCTCGTAGCAAGCTATGGCACTTAGCCTATGGCCTGTGTGTCCCAGGAACCTCAACCCGACGGAAGCAAAGGACATGTTCATATCTACACTTCGCTGGAGGGAATCTTTCGACATTGGTGCAGCGCTGAAGGAGGAATTTCCTGGCGAAATATTCGGGAAACTTGGAAAGGTCTATGGGAAGGATAAGGAGGGACATCCGGTCACGTACGTCTTTGATAAAACGCGAGCAGTTGTGCAGGTTCACGGATGTTCCCTTAGCTATAACCTCTATGGGGCAAACAAGGACCTCGATGCTGTCTTTGGTGATGTTCAGCGCTTCTTGCGGTAATGTTTCCACTTCCAGGTTTACAGCGTCAACTCATACGAACTAGATGGCGTGTCGCCTTTATGGAAACGAGCATCGCCCTCCTCGACTTTGAAACAATTGATCGAATGGTTCAGATTCATGGTCTGTCTCATGATCTGACGAGTTCCATTCTAGCAATGACGTGTATTGTTTAGATTATGAAGGCGTTGGATTGTCCAGTCGCACGGAGGGCTCAAAGAAGGCTGCATCGGAGGCATCAAAGATTTTCCAGGATTATTACCCCGAGTTCCTGGTGTGTCTTCTTGCTTTTTCCCCTGAGACCCTCCTTTCCCTCGCTGACTTGGTTGGTATATCTTCAGTCCCGCAAATTTTTCGTCAATGTACCCTCCTTCCTCACCTGGATCTTCTGGTTGTTCAAACCATTTCTCTCGTCCGCCACTCTCGCTAAGATGACGGTCGTTGGTTCCGGTCCCGATACACTCGGTGCCGCCCTTTCGCTTGTGATTGATCAGAACGAGCTCCCTAGGCAATATGGTGGGCTTGTTGACAATTTCTAATTTCGTACACAACACTGCCGTTGTGCTGCTGTATCAATCACTGTTACCCCTGTATATTCCAAGGAATAAAAGAATAGAGAATGAATTGACGCAAACTTTTCCTCGGGCGCCTTGAGAATCATTCCAACAAAGAATATGTACAGTATACAACAAGAGCACAAACGAAAGAAGCCGAATGCACAAGGTGAGGATTTGAAAGGAGTATGGCACTGTTTTCTGATGTGCAGGTGCATTTTCCCGAAGGACTTGCAGTACTGATGAAAAAGACGTAAGCTTACTCTCCTCCGCCGATGCTACTTCCACTAGCAACTGTAGCAGCATATTCTTGTTTCACGCCGTCCCAGCCCTCAAACCAGGAAGGGGGTCGACTACCAGGGGCCCAACGTGCCCAACGTGGAGTGGTGGCATGTGACGAGCGTAAAGCAGGGTTGCTAAAAGTTCAAATATGAGCGAGCAAAGCAAATGTCATCGCAAAGACATACTTGGCGCGTAAGGTTGGTCCTAACGCAAGGCGAGCAAAATTGCTCGGGAACAATGGATTGCCTGGCGCGCGGTCACCAACGGGATCATATGCGCCTTCGCTCTCACTGTCCCCAATCTCGGAAGAAGTAGCATTGTAGCCGAAGTCACGATATGTATATGAGCTGTAAAGACACGATTAGAATGAAACAAGATGTGGCTTGAATGATGCCTAACCCAGACACAGGCCTCCCGAGGCTGGTGACAGACCCATGGGAGCTTGTCCGAGAGAGGCGACGTGTGAGAGGAGACAGAGAGAAATCTGGACTGCGGGGTTCGACGCTGTTCCTTCTTGATACGTTCGTGCTCATAGGTGGGCTGTGTGGATACGAAAATACATGCGCTGTGGTTGCAGAAGAGGAGGGAACTGGGGACGTGTAAACACGCAGTCCGTGAATCTGCGCTTTGGAATCATCTTCCGCCTTAATGCGATCTTCGTCACCAGTGTTGACGCCAGGTTCTTCCTCTTCCTCACGATCCTCCACGATGTCTTGCAATACCTGATCAGCTTGGGACTTGGAGGTGGATTGAGAAAGACCAGCCGGAAGACTGGATGGTGGCGGGTTGCTTGCACCAGGAGAAAACGGGAGAGGGTTAGAGGATGAAGTGGTTAAGATGGTTTCGATCGTTAGGGATTGCCCTGGGGACGATGACAAGGTGACCGAATCCAAGGAATGACGGGAATGATCAGTGGCGTCTGAAATATGTTCGTCTTCTGGGGGGGAAATGGCGGACGCGCTATCTTCAGGGTCAATGAAATGACAGGTGTCCAAGTCCTCCAGTTCCAATTCAGGAGGCACGCCTAGCGCTCCTTTCAAGCGTTCCCAGATGAGCTCTGAATGAGCAAGAACGCATCTTCGGGCTTGTCTCACCCACACAGTATCGTTGGCAGATGAGCGATCAACTTCAGTTAGCCATTGACGCAACGTGTTGAAGGTCCATCGGGCCGGGTCGGCGGTGAACGGATCTTGTATCTCCTCATGGGATGTCTGCGCCGGGAAGGTCTGAGCCAAGAGGGAGAATAGTTTCTTCGTTGGATGGGTTGAGAGCAGATGTGTCGTTTCTGCAGCTCTGTCGATGAAGGGGAGGTAGACATCGACTGGAAGTAGAGTGAATGTTGCTGGTGAGGAAATCGGCGCTGGTGTAGCATCGGAGCTGCTCGGATTGGACAAATTTGGAGCTACTGGTAACCCAGAGATGTAACGAGGGGTAGACGATTGACGGGCAAGGTCAACGAGCTGTTCTGGTGTGAGACTGGGCTTTGAGAAGGTGGACCCGCCGGATGCGGAATGTCGACGAGCAAACTGAGGAGAACTCGGCCCGAGACGAGGGGATGAGGATGGACTAGAACCATTTCTAGAAGTGTGATTCTGCGGACCTGAGGGGGAGAGCGGACTGGAGGGTTGGGGAGGAGAAACAGGGGAAAAGGTGGAGAAAGCGAAGCTGAGTCTGTTATCTGCGGAGGAGGAGCCAGAAGTACTGCCGTTACGACGAAGGGATCTGCGATTGTGAATAGGAGCGGAAGGTAAGTCAGACGAGCTGAGTGGGGCCATCACAGAGGCTGAGGAGGACCCCTCGGCGACGCGAACAATTGTCAGCGTCGAGGACGAAGATCGATTGGGATCATGATTCAAAGTTGCGTTCTTTCCGAGAGGATCTGGTGCGCTCACAGATCCCCGTCTCACTGCGAGTCTTCTTGATGGGGTCTGGGACATTGTTCAGGACGAGACGAGACGAGACGACAACACGCGTGCACTGCGGGATCGATTAGTTTTCCCCAGATTCATTTCCATCCCGGGCAGCTTCCTAATTCAGTTGCGTGACTGGACTTGTCACGACGTCACAACTCTTCGGCTCGGCAGATCCCGATGCACTGTACAGTAGCACTTTCAGCCACAACAGCTAAGAACACAGTAAATCATCCAACTACGCATCGATAATGGCCCAACGTGTTACGCTCCGCAAACGCACTCCTTACAACACCACCTCCAATCGCCGCCGCATCGTAAAGACACCAGGCGGCAAGCTTGTCTATCATCATCTCAAAAAGCTCCCAACTCAACCCAAATGTGGTGACTGCGGAGTCGGATTGCCTGGTGTATGCTAAAAGCTTTGCTGGGCCGTGTTCAAGTCACTCATATGAGGTCTGTAGGTCCCTGCACTTCGGCCACGCCAGTATGCCACTGTTTCGAAACGCATAAAGACCGTCCGACGGGCATATGGAGGTTCACGATGCGGTGACTGCGTAAAGTCTCGGTACATCCTTTTCCATCTCCCTTTCCGTTCCATGTTTCACCATTCTCCCACACAGTATCCTCCGAGCATTCTTGGTCGAGGAGGCAAAAATCGTAAAGAGGGTCATCAAAAGCCAGAAGACCGCTGCTCGGAAGTGATTCGCCTGTCCCGGCGGATGACATCCGGCTGGCTGGTGGAAACTACTTGTTGTATATGGCTATTCATTGTGTTTTCTTTACGCTTTATGACCCTTACTCCATCCCATGTAATGGCCCCTCACAACCAACTCAAGAAAGCCACTATGCTTCATCCCTCGGGATCTCAGGCAGATGGCTAACGATGCCATGACTATCTGGTTTATATCAGTAACTGCTCTTGATCTCACATCGAATCGACGGCCAGATGATATCACCAAGAACGGTCAATCTGATCATTGAGGTGTCCCTCGATCATAGCAAGTTTGGAGATAGTGCACAACAAGTACTAGTCCTACAGGCTACCGAGTTCGAATGTAGCGGAAATTATCCCAGACTCCAAGTCCATTGCACAATAATTGTTAGCATATCTAGGTATTACTGTGGAACAGGATTGCGTAGCTTCTAATGGCAGTCATAAATATCCAATATCCTTCGTCTAGGCGGCTACCTGTGTTTCACGTATCGATTCGACCCCCGGAAAATGAGAGTGCGGATATGCAAGGGTGACCGTCTCGGTTGGGGGGGAATCAAGCGAAGGAGGAGGCGATGGGTAAGGGTCCGTGGGTGATATGATTCCAGTGCGTTTAGTAAATGCCGAAGACAAACTCAGCGGAGGGATACGGGTGGAAAGCTTCCTCTCTAGAGAGCTCTTGTGCATATCAGGCGATTGTGCTTGTGTACTGCCAGGCAGCGAGGGAGGGAATTGAGGTCGTGATTTCATCCCAGTTGTGGATGACACCGCGGATTTCACCCACGAGTTGGGTGACGAGGGGGCACTACCGCTCAACAGTTGCTCCTCCACGCGATTAGAAGGAAGTAGCATGTCCCGCGTGGCCTCTACTCTCCGCATTTTAGTCTCTCCCTTTTCAACATCACTCTTCGCTGCGTTGTATAAATACAGGCCAATGAATGTCAACCCAATCCCAGCGCCTTGGATTGGGTGGACCCTCTGGTTGAACCACAAAATTGCCATGCATATAACCCATATTCGTTTGACCAAGGAGGCGATGGAGTACGTGACTGGAGAGGTGGATGACAGAATCACGAATGCGATAATGTTCTGCGCAAAGTGTGCAAGACCATTGACGGTGAAATGGTATGAGAGGGAGTGTACAGAGGGGTGACCATGATTGGGATGGACAACATATGTCGGGTTATCAAGGGCAGCGAGGAGACGAGGAAGGTCCGTGAAACTCCAAAGGGGTACCATAAGAACGAATGCCGCGCCTGACGAATAGAACAACAAGTTCACTTTATCGAGCCGATGCGAGGATGCCTGCGGTCCAGACGGGACCACCTTCTTGAAAAAAATATTCGAGCTCACGAAGATGAGGGCGGAACCAAAGGCACAGAGCAACCCAACTGGACTAGATGCGGAAGCATCGAAAGTGGATGCTAACATGACTCCGATAGTAAGGGGGAGGAGTGATAGATAAGTCTTTGGAGAGTATTTGACCCCAAAGAGAAGTGCGTACGCGGCGACGGTGAAGAGAGGTGACAACGCCTGTGATATTATTTGAGTAACAAGGTGAGAAGATGTGAATGTGACATGCCTTGATGGTATGCACGGTGCTAACGTGGATCCTGGAGATTGCCATGCTAGAAAACATATGTCCGCCGACCTGGAATGCACCCATAGGCAAAGTCGCTCTTAGTATAGCGACCGTTGGTGAGCGCAACTTGCTGTAATTAATCGCAGGGGTCATGATGAGGAGACAGCAGGAGGCGATAAAACCAAATTGGATGATAGTCAGAGTGACCGGGTAGCGAAATTGCTCGAGGATCGCTTTCCCGGTGTTTGATGACAGGGCGGACGTTGTGTACCAAAATATACACAGAATAAGAAAGCGGGCGCTGGAAGGGACGGAAGGTCCCGCGGCAGATGTCCAAGGGCCCCGCGTGCGACGGACGAAAGACGAGGGAAAGTGGTGTGCTTCTGATGTCAATGGCCGGCGGTAAAAGAACCTCTTGAAGCTCTCCAAGATCGAGGGGAACGAAAACGAAGAAGGGTAGTCTAACCGGATGCTCCAAGCGCCTTGCGACATAGACAGTGGTCCTTCCAAGGGATTGCTGGCCTGCCAAGCATGCCCGAAAGTTGCGGCGTTATCATGGGGGTATTCATTATATGGGGGGTATCTGACGGAATCAGTAGCGGGGCGGTTTTTCTGCATTCCACAAAGGAAAGAGCGTTCAACGCAAAAAGGTTGGGTCGAAGGGGACTAACGACTCCCGCGCGCAGTGAAGCTTGTCAATACTGACCGCAAAGGTGCACAGCCACAGTAACCACTACGACCAAGATCACGTGCCACCAAAGGGCCAACCCTAAAGTATGCCAGTTTAGCGGCGCGCAAGTACCAGATCACACTCGGTATCGAAATCAAGGTCGTCGCTGCGGTTGCCGTCTCCTCAAGAAATCCATCATGGTCAGTCGTGTGTCCTCTAATATGCTTGTGCACACGCCGAGAAACTATTCTTCCATGCTTTCTGCACTGGGATGGGTGGATGCTGACCGCCTTGTTGGGATGAACTGGACATGCGCTCTCGCCATCACTCTCGACCACACGGCATCTGACGCATTCTCTGTTTCGTAGGCTCGTGGACCAAAAAAGCACTTGAAACGCCTCGCAGCTCCATCAGCATGGATGCTCGACAAACTGAGCGGCACCTACGTGAGGAGCCTCCGCCATTTCATGCACCCTTGAAGCTCAAATACAGGTTACAGGCTCCCCGCCCATCCCCCGGTCCTCACAAGCTCCGCGAATCCCTCCCCCTTACGATTTTCCTCCGAAACAGGCTCAAGTATGCTCTGACCGGACGCGAGGTCATTACAATCGTCAACCAACGCCTCATCAAAGTCGATGGAAAAGTGCGCACTGACTCTAACTATCCCACCGGCTTCATGGGTAAGCAATTCCAGTCCTTGGCTCACACAGTACATTTATATTTGGTCAGATACCGTCTCGATCGAAAAGTCTGGCGAGCATTTCCGCTTGCTGTATGATGTAAAGGGCCGTTTCACTATCCATCGCATCACCGCCGAGGAAGCTACGTACAAACTTCTCAAGGTCCGAAAAGTTGCTCTCGGCGACAAGGGTGTCCCCTACATCGTCACACACGACGGACGCACAATCCGTTATCCCGACCCAGCCATCAAGGTCAATGACACTGTGAAGTTTGACCTCGAGCAAGGAAAAATCATCGACTTTGTACCCTTTGACACCGGTAACATCGTCATGATCACCGGTGGCCGTAACATGGGTCGTGCAGGTGTCATCATTCACCGTGAGAAGCATATTGGAGGTTTCGATATCGTCCATGTTAAAGATTCTCTCGATCGTACGTTCGCTACACGGTATGTGACATTATGCGTCTCGTGCACCAGCGAGCTCCAACTATTGGCAATTATAGTATCTCCAACATCTTTGTTATCGGTCAAGGTACTAAGCCTTGGATATCCCTGCCAAAGGGCAAGGGTACTAAACTGACGATATCTGAGGAGAGAGACGTCCGGAGGAGACGCACCGCTGACCAATAGATACGTGTTGTCATTGTTCTTGCCGGTTTCTCTTTTAGGTGTATGTACCTCCATGTGTATGCATCCCGCGACGACAAAAATTGCAACTGATCACATGGTGCATATGAACATATGATAGCTTTCCCACTTGCACATGAAATGACGAAGTCAATGTTGGCCTCAACAGCGTGGCTCGGATTACCAGTAATCGGCTGTTCTGGGTTGTATGACAGACGGCTTGGCAGACCTCTTCTCCAACTCCCATCGTTTCAACCACTTGGTCATCTTGGCTCTTGAAGTAGGGCTACCTATGTTCACGGTGGGTATCATTCTACCCCAGTCGCATGACATGGCAAAGCAAGTGAGCTCAAAAAACGAGCTGTGCTCCGAATAAGGCACCCCAAATATCTGGATGTTATGTGATGACTTTTGCGAGGGTTGGAGATCTGTGTAAGAGAAATGTCGTGACTGGCCACGGGAGATGATGGACTGAATGGAGGCATTGAGATCACTGCCGGATGGCGGAGAGTAACTGTGAAAGAAGTCAACCAAAACCAAATATTGAAGCTGAACAACGAACGTCCATCCTGTCGGCCGGAACCCGATTACCCTTGAAAACATGCCCTTAAATCTTTGAAGGTACGACCTAAGGTTATCTGAAGTGACTGTCCCTAACGGCAATATATGTACGTCTGCTTCGGCGGGATCTGCGGTTAGGAGAGCGTGTAGTTCTTTATCAGCCTGACATCGTAGTATAGCAGTCTTGCGTGGGTCACAATAAATCTTCGCCCCAAGAGCTTGAGCAATCGCTTGAGTGAGTTTTTGTTTGTCTTTTTTTAGCCCCAACTCAGATGATAGGATCAGCCTACCCCACCTTTGACAATACGCTCCTTGCCCACTGAATATGTGCTAGGAGTGGCATCAGCTGCGAATCAAAACAGTAAGAACCCCATTTACCCTACTATCACAAGGATGCGCTCATGCAGCACCTGCTGTTCTCCCGTCTCAGCAGAGGTCAAAGATTTCATCCAAGTATCTATCGTGGAGTTCCGGTTTGTACGAGCGTTGGGGTTGTCTCCAGCCCCTCCCACCACCAGTCTTCGAGCTAATTCCGCACAAGCAGAGATAACAAGTGGCTGAGGCGAAAACATGTACTGTTGAGGTCATTGAGCTTTTTGACGACTGAGGAAAAGATCATGACAAACCTTCGGATCGAGATATGTAGTATCTAGGTAGATGTGATCAATGTGTTTTCCTTTCACGGCGGGATGGAGGACATGACGTGGTGAAGCGCGGAAATCCCCACAATGCAGGTAACGAAAGATTCTTGATGAATCTATAAACGGGGACTTGAATGCGCTATCGCCAGCATCGATTGTTTGCTGCCCCTCGAAGAAGAATAGACAGGAACCTGGGCAGTGGTTGGCTTCGATCAGCGTCACGCTCACTCCCCCGGTATTAGGTATCGTTGTCGGTGTGTCAAATGGTAGGGGATGGATCCATGTAGGATCTACAGCCAGCATGTGTATGATTAAGTTGGCAGTCTCCTCTGCAGAAACATTAGCCCAGGTTCGACAGGCTGCTTGTGCATTGACCTGAACAATAAATAGGACCACTCTTCCACTTAGACCCGAGATTGGTGTAGTGATCGGAATGTGCGTGACTATCGGTGATCCAGTCAGTGTAGACGTATGAAAGACGGCACATATTAAACAAACGTCAAGAAATACGCTGTGACACCGGGAACGGTGCCATAGCAGAAAGCGTCCACTGCAATTGGCATTCCTTGTAATATCTTGTAAAACGGAGCTCTTCTACGGTTTCCTCGTGCCGGTCTGATATCACGGTCAGCGGTGGCATCCGCCTCTACCCAAACTTCGTTCTCCTTGTGTGAATTCATTAACACGGTGTACAGATCACCTCCTTGGGCCTTGACAAGTGTACTCGGGCCACCGTTGTCCGATGTCACACCGGGTTCGATCGACACTGCGATTGATGTACGTTCTTGCATGACGTTGTCATCTTGCAAGGTCGTATCGAGACATTGATTGACATGAGTCTGTGCTTCCTAACCAAGGAATAGCGAAGGTCAGCGGACTGGTGTGGTACCGTCTATCTGGAGCGCTTACAAGAGCGAGGAATCCTGTCAAATCTATCCTGCACACCGGACAAAAGCGTTGTTCGTCGGAAGGTCCACCCTCACCCTCATCGATTTCGGCGCTATTATCCAATACTCCCAGAGCGACGAGTTCGTCGTCTCCAACAGCCCATTCTCCGATAGGAAACTCGATTGCGGCGTCACTAACAAAGTTGACTCCTGCGACAGTGGGCATGCTTTGGTGTGTGACTAGATTGGTTTGACTCCTTTCAGTCAATTGCTTTCCTGTGCAGGATAGGTTGAGACCATCACCAACTCCACACGAAGCCCAGAAACACGAACTGACGCAAGTTTCCTCCAGTAAAGGAGCAGAAATGCCAAACATGGATTCTGAATGGTCTGGATTAGGAGCGATCAGGGAATGTTGATGCGCGTGGAACCGGTTGCTCGATGCCTCTACACGCGGATTAATGGACCGTAACAGCTCTGAAGGCGCACCAAAGGCACCCTTGTCTTCTGAGTGTGCTGGGGTGGATGTGGCCGAGTTCAGATATTGTAATTCTTTAGAAATCTCCGCCTTAGAATCCGGTGGAACGCTTGTTTTTCCGTTCCCCTTCCCATGGACATCGTCGTCACTATCCGAATCGATGATAATGATTTCTCTTGATGCCACCTTCAAGTCGGTCTGTCGTACACTAGGCGCAAATTGTTGTGAAGCTCCTACTCTTGCTCGCTTTATCGCATCAGCACTGGAAAAGAAGTCCAGTAGCGTGCGGTTTAAAGGAGGTTCCTTGCGTTTTTTTGTTGATGGTCCCATGTGATGGTGAGGACAGGATTCACGAATCACAAGCAATTTACTACCCGACGACTGTTACTTACGTAATTAGGATGATATTGTCTACTTGGGAGTGAAGCGCTTAAGCAGCCATTGACATACTGTACTATCACTGGAGGCCCAACATAGAACATATAGGGGCATCCAGTATTGCCTCCAGCGCCGCACTAGCCACTGTACTTCACACTGATACCTAGTTCCGGTCCCTACCGGCGTACAGATAGGGACTCAGATCAAAGTTTTGGGCGAATCCTTTCCTTGTTTATCTTGATCGCCTCTACGACGTCTAAAACCGGGGTGCGGAGAAAATGCGCCCAGTGACCCACACCAAAAAGAAGATGAAAGAGATTCGGCCGATTTCCTTTAACCGACAAACCAACACGTTGCCACCCACCAGAGAGGCGTGTATCCTCGCTGTTCTGACTCCGACTTCTGGGGGGTTTATGATGGCCATGGTCGGGACTGGTCCTGGTCAGTCCTGATCAGGCTGCCAGTGCAGCGAACGAATGCTCTCATGATTGATCCGAGTCCAGCCATACCGTGTGGACCATGGCCCAATGGTCATTTCTCGTCATTTCCATCCATAATACCAACTGGACGACTAAGGGCAAGTGTGGGTATCAGTTACGTTTGAGATTTCCACCTTGGTCCCCCTCGATCCGCATACAACCTACTAGGCTATGAATTTCGCCTATAATACAAATGTTGTCTGATTCTCCCCCATAACTCACCCCGTATCACCCCGATGTCTGTCACCACCACCTCTATCCTGCACAGAACGTCGTGGACACCGCCTGTCGCAGTCCGCGCTGAGGGTATCTATGTCGACCTTGAAGATGGTCGCCGTGTGATCGACGGGATAGGAGGGGCAGCTGTCTCGTGCATCGGTACTAGCCATCCAAAGGTCATCGCTACCATCAAAGAGCAGCTTGATACCCTTACTTGTCCGTCTTGGTTGATATTCGCGATATGACTGATTCAGATGCCCGCATGGAATTCAACAGATATATACAATATGCAGTTGTCCAGCAGTCCTGCAGAGGAGCTTGCAAAGTTCCTCGTCAGTTCAAGCAATGGAGCATTCGAACTCGTAGCGTTCGCGTCTGGTGGCAAGTATGATAATCAGACCCGCAAAATGTAACTTCCAACACTCGATAACAGGTTCTGAGGCTATGGAAGCCGTAATCAAGCTCTCAAGACAGGTTGGTGATATCTCCGACGATTCGTCCTCTAGATCTGATGTGGGGCTGTCACAGTATTTCGTCGAAATCGGACAACCTGGCAGAAAGAACTTTATTGCTCGCAAACTGTCGTTCCACGGCAATACTCTGAGCACCTTGGCGCTCTCCTATCACCCCGTTCGGCGTGCACCTTACGCAGATATTATCGACAATGAGCATTTTCATCACGTCTCCCCGGCATACGCGAAACGCTTCCAAAAGTCAGACGAAACCGAAGAGCAGTACGTTGAGCGCCTTCGACAAGAGTTAGAAGACAAGTTCATTGAACTCGGCCCGGAGACCGTAATTGGATGTGAGTTCTTTCCATCATCGGCATATCACACAGCAATAAGTTTCGCTCGAGTCGCCGCAGAGACTGTTGTTGGTGCCACTACTGGTGTCCTAGGTGCCCCAAAGGGATACTTCGCGGCGATGAAGTCTGTTTGTGAGAAGTATGGAGCCTTGTTTATCTTGGACGAGGTCATGTCTGGGATGGGAAGTAAGCCGATCTCTCTTGTCCAATGAGTGGTGTCATAATCCGGTTGTCTAGGGATGGGCTCCCTACACGCATGGCAGAGCGTCGGTGACGGGGCGGCTCCTGATCTACAGGCGGTTGCCAAAGGACTCGGGGGAGGGTACGTAACTACATACTTACCTAACGCATTTATCTAACAGAAACCCGAACAGGTATGCATCTATCGGAGCAGTACTCCTATCCCCCAAAGTTGCGAGAGGTATACGAGGCGGATCGGGTCTGCTCAAGCATGGGCACACATATCAGGTAGCGTGACCTTCCATTAAAACACGAGGCGATCTCAGCGTTCTTCTAGGCGCATCCATTGGCGTGTGCAGCATCCTTGGCTGTACAAAGGGTTATTGAAGAGGAGGATTTGCTCCCCAAAGTCGTACAGAACGGCGAACTGATGCATAAGCTCCTTTGCCAGGGGTTATTGGCAGAAGGAGCAATAGCCAAGCCGTTCACATTCGACATTCGGGGTCGTGGCGCATTTTGGGGCATCGAATTTGATTTCTCTGGTGATGAAGCAGCAAAACATGATTTTAAGGGACAGACGTTTGCCATGCTCGTTCAAGCACGCTGCCTCCGGAACGGCCTCATTGCCATGGGAATGAATGGTGGAGCCACCGTTGATGGGTCCAAAGGCGACCATCTTATGCTGGGTCCTGCGTATAATGCAACAACAGAGGAGATTACGAAGATTGTGGAGGTTTTTGTCAAGAGCGTAGACGAGATTCTGAGAGAATCGCTGGGGTAACAGGATCGACCGAAATTGCTCAAAGTTCTGACGGATCTTGGTATTTGTGTTTACGATAGAATAATGGACTGCGAGGTGCTAGTGTTGCGGCGTTTCCCACGCCTTCGCCTGGGCGAAGCAATACTGCTTTCAATTAGCACGCTCATTCTCCAACACCCCCTTCTGTTTCTTTCTCCTCAACCGTGACCTTGTCTTAACCTTCTGTATAACTCTTTGAATCGATGGCTGGGAGTACGCTCTAAATGGACTTCCAACCTATCCATCAACAAGAGGCCACAAGCTCCAGTACCTCCCAACTACCCCAATCAGAATCTGTTCAATTTCCATCCACTTCTACCTCAGCTACTGTCTCCGAATCAAGATCGCTACGCTCTAGTGCTAGAGTCAAGGCCGCCAGGCAGAAGGAGAAAGAACGCGAGCAAGCAAGGGACAAGGACAGCGACGCAGTGGAGCAATCAAGTGCTCCCCCAGAAAACCCTCGTACACTCAAGCCCACGACTTCAAAGAACAAACGATCCCGTGAAGCTACTTCAGGAAAGGGAAAAGCAAAGGACTCTACCGACGATTCTACCCGAGCTTCCAAAAGGTGTGTCATCCTGTGAACCTTCCGACGGTATTGGGTCTGACGCCCGTCATCTGCCGCGGTTCCAGGGCACGGAGGGCCACTTTCCCATCAGCCTCAACCTCATCTCTCACTATCAACGAACCGACCAAGGACCGGAAAGGGAAGAAACGTGCTGCGCCTGAAGCTGATTCTGAAGAAGAGGGGGGCAATTCAGTCATATTGTCAACTTCCAAACGTACTAGAACTACCGCCTATTCCTTGAGATCCCGAGCCGGCCCCTCAACTTCGATCTCTGCACCAATGCCGAAAAAGTCTAGGTAAGTGTGATCATCTCACGTATACGCATGTGTTAAGACTATACCCTTAGACCTTCTCCAACCAAAGGCAAGGTGGCTGCTAAGACGAAGCCTGCCACCACTGCCAGTACCTCTAGAATTCATGATGAAGACATCGATATGGCTGACGCCGAAATGCTCAAGTGCGAAGAACCCTCGCAGGAAGATCGGAGGGATAGTTATGCGGATGACGATGACGACGCAGATGATCGTGATAATGAACCTCTACCTGTCGAGGGTAATGTTGACGATGGTGGAGACGATGAAGAGCGGTCTCCAACAGATGGTCCTCGAGGATTTGGTGGCCTGGATGAGACTGCTGCGATGGCCATTTTTGGTGACTATCGACACCTTGGGTCATACATGGTCTCCCTCTCGGGGCGCCTTAAGACCATGCTGAACAATATCAAGTCCACCGCCAGTCCAACCACTCGTCTTGTGACTCTACAAGAGTTGAGCGAGTTACTCTCTATTTCCACAGAGGACACCTTGGCTGGTTCATTCCAGGTCGAAGAATTCGTCCGTGAGCTCGTTAAGATTTTGGGTGGGCGCGGCGTGAACGAAGACGAAGACGATGATGGAGGTGACGATGAAGATCACGATCCAGACGCCGCTCTCGCTGCAGCCTTGGCGATAAGTGCTGGGGGAAATTATCAAGGGGACGACAACCTCGAGGCTCAAATGCTTGCTTGTAGATGCCTCGCCAACCTCATGGAGGCTCTTCCGGGGGTGGCTCATACCGTAGTTTATCATGGCGCCATCCCTGTTCTCTGCAGCAAGCTGATAGAGATATCTTATATCGATCTAGCCGAACAAACTCTCAGTGTAGGTTGGGCTTTTTCTGTGCGTCTTGTTCTTCCTGACAGTGGTGTTATAGACACTGGAGAAGATCTCAGAGGAGTTCCCGAGCTCCATCGTTCGTGAAAATGGACTCGCAGCTTTGCTGAATTACCTCGATTTTTTCTCCATCGCCGTTCAAAGAACTGCACTTCAAGCTGCTGCAAACTGCTGCAGGAACATTTCCTCTGATCACTATCGCATGGTTCTTGGCGTCTGGCCTATAATCCGCAACTGTTTGGGGTACTCTGATCAAAGACTAGTCGAGTTTGCTTGTCTTTGTGTTATCCGAATCATCGATTCCTACCATCGTGCATCCACGGAGAACCTCGAGAACCTTTTGGATGTAACAGCGATCCGTGCCATAAACCTTCTCCTCATGCCTTCGGGAGGATCGCCGCTGATTGCAGCGAACACGTATACCTTACTTCTGAGGGCGCTGGCTACTGCGGCTCGCGCTAGTCCCCGGATCACCATCACTCTGTTGCAAGCAGACATTGTGGACACACTTTACCAGATTCTTACGGGTGTGCTACCTTCCACATCTGCCGAAATGCTCGAGGGCAGCCAGGGCCTCGGGGGTGATGTTACACACGTGACGGTAATGGAGAACTTGGCACATCGCTCCAAAGATCAGGTAGAAGAGGCACTCAGTCTAGTATCTGAACTCATGCCTCCACTTCCAAAAGGTAGACAGTTTCCATCTCTGTACGGAAAGGGGGCTTACAGACTTCTAGATGGCGTCTTTGATCACAAGGGCTACACGGACAAGGCTTTAGCGCGGATGGTCAAAGCCAAGGCTAAGGCCGATCGCACCGCTGCCCGCCAGGCTGCTACTGCACCCTCTCACCTCATCACCGATTCAGTCATGACGCATGACACGCCACAAAACCTTACTGGGCATCATGATTCCACTCAAGAATCAGATGCTCAGGCTCAGGATACCGATGAGGCAATGCCTCCCGTTTCCGGTGCAGAACCTCTCTCGGACAGAACGGAATTGTTTCGTTCCAAACCAGAGGTCGTTGGACGTTTTATGCAGCTAATGGTTCCCATTCTCATTGACGTGTATGCTGCGAGCGTGATCACACCAATCCGTGTCAAGACGCTCACTGGTCTGTTGAAGGCCGTGGGTTTTTTAGAGGGAGTCGAACTTAGGACTGCTTTACACGTCAGTACTTTCATTTGACTTTCGGCTACCCCTTCTGACTGCTTTCTCAGTTGGTTCCAGTTCCCAGCTTCGCGTCGTCCATCCTATCCTCGAAAGATCATCCATCGCTGATTATCGGAGCTCTACAGCTTGTTGACCTTCTTTTGCACAAGCTTCCTTCTGAATATAGGCCAGCATTACGAAGGGAGGGCGTTTTCCACGAAGTCGAAGTTTTTGCTTCCAGAGCACACTCCACGACAAAGCCGAAGGATAAGGATACGTTGGACCTCTCTGTTACGGGAGATGTAGCCATCTACGCTTCGTCTGCAATGTCGGGACACAAAAAACATCATGTTTTCTCTCTGGAACCAGAAGATGCGATCACATTGCGCGCTCGTGTCATGCGATTCAAGTACTCACTTGGCCAAGATGATGGCGGCAGTAACGGTGATGACTCATTCGACGATCTTCGGCGCTTGGTCAAAAAGCTTTCCGTACCAGACCTCTCTGAGCAACCTATGATTTCCATTTTGAGAGAGTTTGCGGACCACTTTACCTCAGAGAGTTCGGTCTCCAGCTTCGAATTGCTCCGGAGTGGTGCCGTCGAGGGACTTCTTCGTTTTTCCACAGAGAAAGGTCTAGGTTAGTCAAGTTTCGAGTGTCCTGGTCATGCATGCTGAGAATACGTAGTCTCAATCAAGCGCCGCCAAGAGATTCTGTTTGAGACCTTCACTCGGACCTCCAGAGTTGTAACTTTGAGCCAATCCCCCCTTTCTGTATTGGTCAAGAAGCTGCAAGAGAGCCTGACAAGGATGGAGAATGTGGAGGTGATCACTATCGCGCAAGGGAGCGACGGTAAATTTCATTATTGTATGCATGGCCGATCACTGACTGGGCTTCCCCCAGACTCGAAACGAAGCTCCCCATCCTTGCTCGCTCGCCAGTTGCGGCTTCGTTTGGTTGCAGACGACGACTCGGATATCCCACGAAATCTGCAGAACATGGTTGTATCGATTCACGCAATCGCAACATTTCAGGCCCTTAATGACTACCTCCGTCCCCGGGTTGCCGGAGTGATGTCCAGTGGACGCTTGTCCAACATGCTCGCAGCATTAGCTACATCTGGCCTCGGTCCTGGGACCGCCTCCCGGATATCCCCTGATCAGGAAGCAAGCCAAGCCACGATAGCGCCTGCAGTTCACCCTCCGTCATCGTCAGATGCCCTTCCGCCACCGAATGAGATTCGCCGGAGGCGTAGTCAACGCCTCAGCGTAAAGAACGGGACTTCAGGATCAGCTGGGGCGGCCTCTGACAACGCTTCTACTCCTACGGCCAGCTCAGCCTCAGCTTTGGACAGCATATCAAGGCGGGAAGAACCTTTGGTTCAAGAGAGCGGATTCGCTGCTGAACTCACGGATGATGAGGTTGACGCGGAGGTTAGGTTCGACTTCTCCGGCGGCGAGTTATTCTGACGCTAAGATATACAGGTGTTTGAAGAGGATGAGGATGGAGACCTAACAGCTGACAAGACTGTGACGTTGTCAGTCGCCGAAGGTGTGTCGCGGGACTTACTATCATGATTATACTCACATGGTACGCCATAGATGACGGCAGGATTGAAGCACAAACGCCTGATGGTACACGCATAGCGACACCGAATTCCTCGAAAGGAGGCATTCCACCTATATCATCAGTTCGGCAAGGAGGTGTTCAGAAATCCTCCTATGCTGCGGCTCTCAAGGCGAAGCCCACTGATTGGCATCTTGAATTCTGGATGGACGATCACTTACTTCCTTTGGATTTGACTATATATGGCGCAATCCATCAACATGAGATGAGGAAGAAGGTAGGCGCGCTGCCATCAAGTGCTATGTGGCAAGGAGTATACACAGTCAAATTTAAGAAAGTCAGCGGGCCACCCCCCAGCCAAGAGTGTAAGATTCCTCATCGCGGTGGTGTACTGACAAAAATTTGCTGATATGTTGTGCCTCAGCGCGAAGCGAAACGGTTGCAAGGATCCGATCACCCAGCCCCACCCTTTCTTCGCTGCCCGATGACGCCCCTCATGCTAAAATACTACGTCTTCTTCGGATCCTCCACAAACTCAATGCGGTAGAAGCTGAACGTCTCATAAGGCCTCTTGAACGCCATGCCTTGCCCGAGTCCGCGTTTATCAACAACAAGCTGACAGCCAAGCTCAACCGACAATTAGAAGAGCCAATGATCGTTGCGAGGTTTGTTATTCTTCGATGTTGATGATAAATGCTTGATGTTATGTCCAGTTCCTGTTTGCCCGACTGGGCGATTGACCTTCCCCAAAACTTCCCTTTCCTCTTCCCGTTTGCTACTCGCTATAACTACCTGCAATCTACATCATTCGGTTATGCACGCCTTATCCTCAAGTGGCAAAGTCAGCAGAGCCGAGGACAGGACACCTCACGCCGTGACGATGGGATCGGGTTCCTTGGTCGACTTCAGCGCCAGAAAGTTCGTATATCACGCAAGCACATTCTCGAGTCTGCAGTGAAGGTATTCGAACTTTATGGGTCGTCGTCTTCGATCTTGGAGGTGGAATACTTCGAAGAAGTTGGTACTGGTCTCGGTCCAACCCTGGAGTTTTACTCCCTTGTTTCCAAGGAATTTGCGCGCAAAGACCTAAAGATCTGGCGTGATGCGGATGCGGGTTCTCCTGGAATTTATGTCCATCATCCTGCTGGACTTTATCCGGCACCAATTAGCCCCGACGACATCGCGAACGATGGTGGACAGTATGTGACTAACCCTAGTCCATTTTTTCTCCTGGCTCACCTCTTTGAAGGAAACGGACCCATATCCTCCGAGTGATCGGGCAGTATGTGGCCAAAGCGATGTTGGACTCTCGAATCATCGATCTTTCTCTCAACAAGATCTTCATCAAGCTTGTTCTTGGGGAAGAAGTGCCGATGACCATTGATTCTCTCAGGGTGCGTGGTCGTTTGTTGATTTGATGAATCTTGCTTATCGTATCTTAGTTGGTTGATAATGACCTTGCGAACTCTCTCGCCAAACTACAGAGCTATGTGTCCGTCAAAGGGCAAGCAGAGAAGGTTAGTTCCTCAGCATTCATGTACTATAATCTGCATCCTCATCTCCGTTAAGCAGCTTTTCCGCAAAGTTACGTTAATGGACATTGTCAACGTCGAGGATCTTGCCCTCGATTTCACATTGCCCGGCTACGATATTGAACTAAGAGTATGTGATCTGTCAACCCATCCTCGAGACAGCTCCTCATGACCTACCTCCAATGACTAGCCTGGTGGTCGTGACATTCTTGTGACTTCCGATAACGCGGAACAATATATCCACGAAGTGTTGGATGCCATTATCGGGACAGGGGCTCGGCCACAGGCTAAAGCCTTCAGAGAAGGATTCTCAAAAGTCTTTCCGATTTCGGATCTGCAGGCATTCTCTGCGGATGAGCTGGTAATCCTTTTTGGTAACTCTGACGAGGACTGGAGTATCGAAAGTGCGTGTGGTACTATTTCTACCAGCCGGCAATGCTGAGATGATATTGCAGCTCTCAACGAAGCAATCAAGGCTGACCACGGATTCAACGGGGAAAGCCGTTCAATTCGCAATTTGGTTGAGTTGATGTCTGAATTTGACGTGACCACGCAACGTGATTTCTTGCAATTCATCACCGGGAGTCCCAAGCTGCCTATCGGAGGTTAGTTATTTCGTCTTGCAGTCGTCGGCCAGCTTGACGTGACCGCTCAACTCCAACAGGTTTCCGGGGCCTCAATCCACCACTCACCGTTGTTCGGAAACCACACGAAGCCCCACTCACTGCCGATGACTATCTGCCTAGCGTCATGACCTGTGTCAATTATCTGAAGCTTCCGGAATACAGTTCAAAGAAAGTAATGAGAGAGAAGTTGTGTACAGCGATGAAGGAAGGAGTTGGCAGTTTCCACTTGTCTTAAGTAATATTGTGTCCCCATTGAACTAACTTGTTTACGCATCCATTTTCCTTCTTGTTGTTGTTCATCGTGATAATGAGCATTGAGCATTTGGCATCTGCGTCCCAGGTCCTAAGCGGAGCTTGACAACCTAAGCCCCAACGGTCCATTCGGGCCGACTCAGAGACTCAGCTGTGACAAATAAGATCTGAGTCATATCTGCTTACACACACGACCCATTTGTGCTGGCTGCGGAACGTGCACTCGCGCTGGTGCTAACTGGGGGGGTACTGAAAGACCCTTAAAATACTCCAATTAATTGCCCATCGAAGCATGTATGTGCGTCCGGACAGGCCACTCGTCGTAAAGTGTACGTTTGACCGGTGGAACAAGCACATTAGCTTTGCATCAGCCAAGAACTGTTCTTATGACCTCTTGAAGAATAAGGTGTGTTGAATGGCAAGTAATCAATGCCCATAAGCTAACGAAATCGTTCGTGCATGTGTAGATCGAACAGTGTTTCTCCCTCTATGCTACCTCCTACGTGATCTCCTACAAGGATGATGATGGCGAAGTCACCGATATCTCAACGGACTCGGATCTCACAGAGGCCATCCAGTATTTCCAAGCCGGCTCCGATGACCCACCACTGTCTTCTGCAGCATCTATACTCTCGGGGAGGAGTTTTGGCAGCAAACGACGCATCACTCTACGAGTTCATATAACGGTGGATTACGATGGCCCCAGCTTGAGCGATACATCGAGTCTGGCAAGCTTGGAGGAGTACAAAGGGAGAAACAAGAGCAACGCCGAACTCAGTTGGACGGAAGTGGGGTTAGCCGGCGAATTGGAAGACGATCGTTCCCATACCGCTTCGCCTTTCGAGCACGCCCTCTCCCTGTCGGCGAGGGATAGAGGAGCAGCATGGCTCCGAGATCAGAACGAACGCACCGTCAAAGCCATGCTAGGCACTACGCCTGAGCCATCAGAATCCGATTCTCGATCAGTATCCATATCATCCCCGGAGGATCAGCGTTCGCCGGAGACCATAGACGGCGACCTTGCGCTGCAACGGGATCCACGGGGAAAGTATTATTACTCCTACACTGGTGGGAGCTCTTCCACGCATGATTCAGGATATGAAGACGGGTTAAGCATCAAAGATGAGAATGAGCCTTCCGCAAGTTCGTCAGACGGGTACGTGCGGCCAAACAGTATGCAGCTCAGCTGGCTTGCTTCGCAGCAGAAAGTCTGTGACGAAGACCCTGCAGAAGGCTCCACTACATCTTCATCTAGTTCGGAGCAGATTCCTTTCACCATCCCCCCTGAGATTCCTCCGGAAGTCCTGCAATTCCTCTCACCTGTCGTGCCTCCGCCCGGCACGCTTACGACGTGTTCCGAGTGCGGGGTGTTGCTGGATGCCATTCGCTATGTATGTGCGATGTGTGGAGAGAAGGAACCAGTATACAATTCACTCGTGGCGAGCGGATCAAACCTTGACATTGGCAAAGGGAAGGCGAGGACCTTAGATGTCGTGCATTCTTACCCACCCTCTACACACCAAACCTTTCAGCTTTCGTCCTCCCCATCTCCCTCAGGAACAGACCTAACGGTCTGTGATAGCCCTCCACGTAGCCGTAACGAACATTTCAACAAGCCTCTGCCTTGTCCCCCATCCTCGTCTCTGACGTCATATGACTCTCGAGGATCCGGCCCCCTGTCTCAGTCAGAGGACATGGGCTACGAACTTTGTTCTGGATGTATAGAAGTTGCTGGCATTCACCACGCACTTTGTGCTAGTACTGAACGGATGGGCAGTATTGGTCCAGATCCTACGTCACTTGAGGATGCAATGTCGTTATGGATACGTTCTGCGCCCCGGCATAAGGGACAACTTCGACATGCATACTTTGAGAAAGTATGGGGACATCGAGGATGGGATGATGTCGGTGCGTAGTCCAAATTCTGGATTTTTGTTGTGTTAAAATGGAGGGAGTCGATTTTAGAACAGGAAGATATGCTGATATGTACATGTTCAACTTGCAATACCACAATTACTGGGAAGCGCTACAAGTGTGCATCTTGCAAGAAATTTAACCTTTGTCGCGCCTGTTATAGGTTCGTAAAAATTTCCCATTATTTTTGACCACCTACTCACCGATTGGTCCCGTGTTTCCAGTCAAGTTCACGACATACACCCAGCGCACGTTTTCTTACTTGTGACGGAGAAACCCACAAGGTCGAAGAGTGAACCCGAATATCTACCCACTATAGTGACGATGCAAGACACCAACGAAGAACAATGTACGCACATCCAGCACCTTCCCGTTTTATCTAACACACACGTCATCCCACAGCTATGAAACATCCAGGTGTTAAGTGCGCGCAGTATGTGCATACCATGATCTGTTCTTGTTCTTGTTGATTTCTATCTCCGCAGTTGCCTCCAAGACATTCTGGGCGCCCGATTTCACTGCGCAATCTGTGCTTCTGTTGACATCTGTTCCAATTGCGAGTCAGCGGGACTTCCAGGGAACCTTGATTCGTCTGATGTAGGACACTTATCTTCGCATATTATGATAAAGGTCTGTATACAATTCCTCAAGGACATCCGTCTGTCTAATGTCCAATAGATTCCCTACCCACTCGAAACTCAAGAAGTTCAGACAGCTTCGCGCCGCGCTATCCATCTGTGGACTGGCCGGGATGCTGCACATGTTCTTACTGCAGTCCACTCGAAACCCTCTTCAGTCTACTCTTCCTACGCGCAAACTG
>JBBPQP010000530.1:0-23002 GCA_038092555.1 Boletus subgraveolens
CGCGGGCGACACCGACCCAGCGATGGTTGTGGTCATCCTCGGGCTCGTCGGCGATGGGCACCGCAGAGAAGCCGGTCATTGAGGTATAGGGAACGCGCGGAAGGCGTCCTTGATGAGCTCGACGAGTCGTCGTCGGCGCGTCGTCAACGTCGAGAAAACACCGAAAACGTTGCCGTCACCGTCGTGCGCGATGACCAAGGGTGTGTGACACCGTGACATCTGTGACACTATATGACCACCTCGGCTCCTAGCGCAGAGAAAGCGTACACTTTCTTTCTTTATTTTCTTACTCTGCATGCTCTTTCACATTTTTTTTCGTTGCATCACCCTCGTGCCGTGTCGCTATTTCTCCACACAGTCGGTCGATTTTACTTTTCGCTTCCGTCGCGCAACTCTCCGCACATGCTCCATCACCTACATTTATACATTTGGCTTGGACGAACATCTTCTACCCGTCCTACGCAGCTAGCTTAGTCGATGCTTTTCCCAACTGTATCACAAGTTGTTGAATCTCGAATACGCGGGGGCCGAGCAGCTGCAGTGACGAGGTAATGAGCGTAGTCGGGTACAAGCAATGCGGGGCATACCTCTTCAATGCCATCCAAGCCAAATGCATCCTTGCTAAAGTTCACCACGCATGATGCAACAGATCGGAATCAAGTGATAGCTACAATAAAGCGGCGTCAGTGTGAACAAACCAACGACACACATGGAAACGAGCCAAAACGTACTGTATTTAGGACCCCCTCCACCTTCGGGCACCGTCCACGTGATATCCTGAGTAGGAACCTTGATATCGCATAGCTTGCAATGGATACAGTTCTGCGATATCGTCAACACAACCCATGCATGCGCGAAAAAACCAAACCACTCTCACCTGCGCGTTGATGACCAACTTCTTGCCATCCCATCCTTCTTCCTTAGAGACGCCTTCGTCCTCAATGTATTCATACACACCGGCCGGACACGCGCGCTGAAGTAGGCCTGCGTACTCGCCGACGTTTTGGCGGACGTGCTCTCTCCTTAAAGACACGTCTT
The DNA here is from genome assembly GCA_038092555.1 of Boletus subgraveolens. Taxonomy (NCBI): domain Eukaryota; kingdom Fungi; phylum Basidiomycota; class Agaricomycetes; order Boletales; family Boletaceae; genus Boletus; species Boletus subgraveolens. The sequence continues at coordinate 1,039 of JBBPQP010000530.1, forward strand.
CGACGGTACCCTTGCGGACGCGTAGATGAACAGGCTGGTCCTCGGCGTGATTCGTGCCCGTGAGCGTCAGAGACGTTAACAGATCAGTCGACAGCGGTGGTTGTGGCGCGGGATAATCGATAGGCTTGAAGTGACTGGCCGTCAGAGTATGCGCAGCGTCCGAACGCCGGGTCTTGTTGCGGAACGTCCATGGCGTCCGGCCCCTGAGGAAGAGCGAGTCCACGCCCGAGTAAGCGATACCACCCCAGATGCCCATCGACGTGTTGAAACTCGCACGCAGGTTGCGCACTTCGTTCAAATCCGACCATACCCAGCTATTTCGGACAGCGGTGTCATACTTGCTCATGTCGCTTGGAGAATCGGTATTAGTCTCCGACGAGGGTGATTCTGTGAGCACGTCTGCAGCTGCTTCCGCTGCGAGCATGCCTGTCTTCATTGCGTTGTGTGTACCCTTGATTTTGGCGATGTTGACGAACCCGGCGGAACATCCGATCAGGGCGCCACCTGGGAAGTCAAGTTTTGGGACGGATTGTAAACCGCCTTCGTTCAGCGAGCGAGCACCATAAGCGATGCGAGAAGAGGAACCAGATAAGAGTTTAGCAAAGTAAGGGTGGTGCTTCATGCGCTACATCGAATGTCGGATTCAAGCGCAGAACAAAGACACGAGAAGGCTCACTTGCAGTTCTTTGTACGGACTGAGATACGGGTTCGCGTAGTCGAGACCAATGACCAATCCAAGGCTGACGAGTCCGTCTGCCATGTGATACACCCAGCCTCCACCATAAGTCAGGTAGTCGAGCGGCCAACCCATGGTATGGACGACCTCGCCCGGTCGATACTGGCTCGGGTCGACGCGCCAGACTTCCTTGAGACCGATTCCGTACGTCTGTAGATCCGCGTCTTTACGTAGATCGAATTTACGGATGAGTTCCTTGGAGAGCGAGCCGTGCGCGCCTTCGGCGATGAGCGTAACCTTGGCACGGAACTCCATGCCAGGTTCGAACGTCTCCTTCATACGACCTTGCTTGTCGAGACCGACTTCGTTGGTTCGCACGCCAGCAATGCTGTTGCCGTCCTCTCCATATACGAGACCTGCGCCGGCAAATCCGGGATAGACCTCGACGCCAAGCTCCTCTGCAATAGTCCCCAGCCACGCTGTAAACCGAGAGAGAGAGGTGATGTAATTGCCTTTGTTGGACATCTGGGGAGGGTGCGGGATGGGAAAGGAGTATTTCTTGGTGAGAAATCGCATGGTAGAGGACGTCGCGGGCTGTTTGAGGGGGTGGTCGTCCCTCAAAGACCAGTCCGGAAGCAACTCATTGAGAGCACGAGGCTCTATGACGGCTCCGGAAAGGATATGTGATCCTGGGTCAACCCAGAGTCAGTCGAGAGGAGGGCGAGTGACAGAATGTCGACGAACCTACTTCGCCACCCTTTTCGAGCACGACGACACGGAATTCCTTTCCCCTTTCTTGTTCGAGCTGCTTGAGACGTATAGCAGCGCTGAGACCCGCGGGGCCAGCTCCAACGATGCAGACATCAACCTCTTCGGAGATGCGCTCTATGGCCGCTGGGTCAAACGGCTCTCTCCTGCGTGGTAGAGCGAAATGAAAGGCACGTCGAGCGCCAGCAAAGGCCGCCCGCCGCCTGGCACAAGTCAACATTTCTGTCCAAGAGATACTCGAATTTCCAGGTGGCCGCCGATCACTAGCAATGAGTTGTCACAAGTAGTAGTGACACTTGTCACGTCACATTCATAATGTCATTATTATTGCCCCTGACTCTCAGCGCGTCGACTAAATAGTTGACTTAGAGTGACCAGGGACATGAAGCGCAGAGAGCCATACAGCGCTAGCACGGGCAAGCCGTCCAAAAATCCAAGAATGTTGGCCAAAGCCAAAGGGAAGCAGAAACAGTGACTCGGAGTCCGTCGCTTGTCGGCTCGAGTATTTCCAGGATGTAAGTGTAAATCAACTTAGTTCTGCATTTTGCTGTTCCTGAGGAGTTTCCCACGAAGCTCACCAAAGTATGTGTATAGTCACGAGGCACACAACACTCTTTCACCGTATGATGGTATTTAGGTTTCGAGGTGAGCTACTAGTAGCTGCCGGATGTTCCGGTGTTGCACTTGCTGAGACCATATCAACGACTCAGGTTCTTAACACCGTCCTTGCATTCGTATCCTCGCGAAAGCATTTGGCGACCACCTTTCCGGTGATGCGTTCTTCGGTGGAGAGCCTGCTCAAAAGGTCGAATGTATATAGTCTCCTCACCGACGCTCAACTAATATACTCGACCCCAACACACCACTCGAGCTCGCCAAAGTCGCCGAAGTCAAGTATGTGACGCCAAATTTCATGACCACGCTCACTAACTTGCATCTGTAGGCGAAGATCCGGTTGCCCTTCTCTAAGCTGCTGCTAGGCACCACATCCCAGTCCACTCAAAGTACAAATGCTCCACAAAAGCTGCACTGCCCGACGACAGGTTGACGATCTCATGTCCAGAGGAGCGACCTTCCTTCTACAAGATTATCCAAGATATTCGAGATCAGGAATGGTACAGGCACCAAATTGTTGACCGCCGTACTTTCAATGTGAGAGAAGCGAGACAAGGTAGGTCACATATTGCTTTACAGGCTTCGAGTTCCCGAATAGAATATTTTCGCAGAAAGCCTTGACGAGCCACTTTCAAAGACGATCCAGCAAGCGCCGCGTAGTGCAAGGAAGATCGCATCAGGCCGTTGCTATCAATGCAATTGCGAAAAAGCGTCATGTTATCACTTCGGCTGGTACTGCCTCTGGAAAGAGCGTTATATACCAGGTATTTGCAAGTTAATGCTCCTGAAAACCTTGTAGGCTTTAATGCATAGATAGGTTCTTCTGCTGACTGTTGGAAGAGGATCCCAGTCCAACGACCATCTTTGTATACCCAACCAAGGTGGGTTTGAGAAGGAGAATCTGTATCGCGTTGGTCAACTTTCCGTGCCCTAGATCTTGGCGCAAGACCAAAGGACAGCGTTGGGGCAGCTGTTGTGGTCTAGTTCGGGACTTCGACACATAAAAGTAGCGGCATATGACGGCGACGCGCCGCAGGAATGTAGAGCCAGTTTGTCTGCTTTCACCCCATTCTACGTGTACATGACGCTGGTGACATGGTTGGCAGAGATTCGGGACAGCACGTCTGTCATATTAACCAACTTTGTGAGCGACGTGACGCTGTAATGGAATGGATTTGAACTTAACGGCATCTAGGACACAATTCGCGCATCGATTTTGCCCCATGAAGGATTCTGGAGATTGTTTGTGGCCTCATTACGCTCTTTTCATGGTCCTCACCACTGCCTAATAACCCTGCAGGTTCCTGGGGGCCTCAAGCTCATAAATATGGACGGGCTGCATTACTATGCCGACTCATTTGGGAGGTACCCCGTTTCTAAACCGATTGTGAGCAGTGATACTGATGCTCCTTAAGCCATGTCGCACAAGTCATCCGCCGGTTCCGGAGGGTCTGTACAGCAATTGGCAGTAAGTACATCTTACTCGAGAACCAACTTCCCAGGAAGAACATGCGGGGACAAGATCGAGACGTCATATTCGTATCTTACAGTGCGACGATTGCAAAATCAGCCCAACACATGAAACGTTTTTTGGCATTGAGGTACGTACCATGTCTTGGTCCAGACCACAAGCTCAGCTTGATCACGCAGGAAGTGGAAGAGGTCACGGAAGACGGTGTTCCGTCGGGGATCAAGGATTATATCGTGTGGGACCCGCCATTTGTAGACGACCAAGTACCGATGCTGACGCAACAGTTCGATACCGGAGACAACTAGATTGATATGGTTTTGGATGAAGCGGAGAAAAGGCAAGTTGGCTGGGGCTCTAATGATATGACATGAGTTGATGTTCAAGTACGCGCATTCTAGATCCACAAAGCATGTGAGTTGGTGAGGGGTAGGTGCGCTTTTTGCGGGAGATTGCTGACGTTGTGGTGCGGTCCATGAAGACGCTTCGCACGGACCTTAGTGCAGAGGGTCGACTGGATATCCTTGCCAAAGTCATGCTATATCGTGGGGGTCTGTGGCAAACCTCATTTCAGCATCTCGCGGTTGACCAACCCACCTTTCTTTTGGGTTACTCCCCTGCTGTCTTCTCGTAGTCCAGCTGACAGATGTTCATAGGACCGACGACGCATCGAGAACGAAGCCTTCTCTGGGAATCTTCTCGGGATTGTTGCAACGAACGCTCTCGAACTCGGGGTCGATATCGGTGTTCTGGACGCTGTCATCATGCTCGGATTTCTGTATGGAATAGCAGACGTCGTATGTCATCCCTCCTGCCTATGTTTAGAGAGAATATCACCTCAACACGACCTCGCCAGCCCAAACAAGCCGGACGAACGGGTTGCAGGACGCGCGATGCGCTCGTAGTCCTTGTCGCAGACAACCTTCCCATCGGCCAGCACTATGTTCAGCACCCCTCTGACCTGTTTGATAAGCCAATGAACAACCTCATGGTCAATCTCGATGGCAAGGTAATCCTCGAAGCACATTTACAGTGTGCGGTGCAGGAGATGCCATTGTATGACGACGACTGGGCGATGTAAAGCTGAGTAGGGACAAAGACGGTTGGTAAGTGAATGCGTAAGGCATAGGAGGGGAACTGGGAGCTTAACTTGGGTGCATTCTGTTTGGGCTAGGTACCGTCCGCATCCCAAGTTCCTGCCATATCCCACCAAGCATGTCACCATTCGAGGTGCTGAGGATGAGAAATGCACCCTGGTGGATATTACAAAGGAAGTGCGAAAGGTATCGGAAGAGATTGCATTCTTGTGTGTGCTCTTTTGAGGTATATGAAGGAGGCGTGGTATGGTCATCTCATCTTCCCATAACGTCGCACAGGCACTCATATACACCACATAGCTCATGCACCAAAGGCTGACATTTATTGTGAGTCGACACTGTCCGTGGTGCCTGCAACTGACCAGGTGTGGTCAGGTGGAAGATGGCAAAGCTCATCCGGGCAGACATCAACTGGATCACTTCTCCGAGGTTCGTTTGTTCGTCATCTGCATCGGTCGGTTCCTGAAGCTCAGCATACCTTGTAGAAACTTTACGTGTGTCATTGACTGCAGGTGTCTAGGGAGGCCTATTGATGACAGTCCTTTAGTGATGTAGACACGAAGCAAACGTGGTGTACATATCAGAGCAATCCCACTGGCAGATTTGCTGTATCTCACATATTTCGGATGTAAGTGTATGGAAATGATGTTGCATGTTCATGATTGAGTCTACTTCTAGGTGTGGACATGGTTACTGGTGGTGTATGGTAAGTCAATTGGCACTGTCAACACATCCCATGCTCACTACTATGATCCATCAGGCTTCTATAGAATCAGGTATGAATTGCCCTACACATGTTCAACACCCACTGACATTGCTTTAGGAACAAGTGCATCTTGGACATCATTGATGTTGACATGCCTCCCTGGGAACATCAATGCACTGGGTTCTGGCTTGATGTCCCAGAGCTGATCATAGTCCTGATGCAGTCCAAAGGCCTGTGACCTGCTGAAGTGATCCACTCTGTGTGTCATGTGTGGATGAACCATTTTGCATTGGCAGCAGAAGTGTGGATGCAGTGCAAAGCTGTGGAAATGGAGTACAAGCCATGTTGAGGCAGAAGTGGCTGGTGAGGTATGTATGTAAGGTGGGATAAGGATGTGGTGTTGGCCTTGCTGAGCTACTTGATGTAGGCTTATATTTGATGATGTGTCAGGCAAATGTGGTGCCTTGGTGCCAGGATTTGGTCATGGTAAGTTCAATTGCTCATTTGTGTGAAGCTGACCCTGAATGTCATACATGATAGCTTCTGAGACTCTGTGCAAAGCACATGATGCTGTCAAGCACTGTCCATGTGCAGAAAGCTGTGTGTACTGTAAATCTTCATCTTTTCATTGCCTTGATACACATTCCAATTCCAAACACAACATTGACTCCCCCAAGGCATTAATGACATGACATGCAGAGAGGAGAACAGAGTAGCATCCAAGCACTGCTCATCCTACACAAGCTTCTCAGTCTGGAAATCAACCTGGAGAGCATTCCAGAGAGGGTGGATGAGGAGACAAGATTTGATACAGTTGTGAAGGCAAACTACATATGTGTGGACTGTAGTGAAGGTTCAACACTGAATGCTGAGTGGTTCAAGTGTACATACATACATATATAGTGTTGTGATTTCAATGGAGCTGGAGTCAGCTGAATGTTGGTGACTGTAGCACTTTAGAGGATTCAATAGTTTGATGCCTTGTCCCATCAGTCAATTAGAATAAGCACAATACTGTTGGTACACTCATTGTGCTAGTTTACAGGCAATTGAATAACCATAGTCAAACAGATGAGCCCCTCCAATTGAAACACTATCACCAAATCCCCACAACCAATGCCACCTTGTATTCCAACATCTGCTCCAAATCCTAGTGACCAATAGCACTTGCTATGAGATCAGGTCAGTACTGTATATGTACATACATATGAAAAGCTATGTCACTTGATTACCTACACAAAGGGTGCTGCTTTATAATCTTCATGACAAAGTTTTCTTTGTCCTTCAGGTCATTGGTAGCAGAATATTTGACAAAGATTTCATCCAGTTTCTTGAATACCTGAGCAGGTATCCCAGATGCTTGATACTTTTGTACTGCCAAGGTAAAGGGGTCTTGAGATCTGTTCTGGACCAGAGTAAAGGAATATTGAAGAACTAGCAAAAGATCTGTCAAGGAAGGTGTGTATAAAAGTTCTCAACATCCAAAATCAATTAACTTGCCAATGCCACTTTGAAGGATCTTTTTCTCTGTCTTGACTGGCTCTTTAGTCTGGAATAGATGGGAAATTGGTATAATAAACATATGATCCAAGAATAGACATGCCATGGGCACTGCCTTGCTTGTTTGAAGAGAGTTCTGAAAGACATGAGATTATTTTAGTAAATATATTGTACAATTGGATGATAAAAGATTTACTGAGTGGGACTGAGGGTTTTTGACAATCTGAATGATATTAGTTGTAATATATAGGCCTTCAGGGTAGAAACTTACTCTCTATTGACATAATAAATATAGAATATTTAAATTATTAGACAGATACCTTACCTGCTGAATGTCAACAAAGCATAAATATATATAACACAAAATATTGGAACACAAAATATAACTTACATCCTATAAGTATGTCAATTCATAGCTGGATAATTTTCAGAAGAAGCAAGATAATATTTACCAGCTACACATAATTCAAGAAATAAGAGAATTGTGCAAGATTTGACAATGAAATGTCAAGTTTAATGAGAAAATGCAGAGGTCCATTCTGAATCAGATCACTTACATTCTATAATGTAAAAAGTGATAGGGGAGGCAGGTGTATATTAGTGATTCAATTTGTGAGTTGACATGATATGATTACCTCCTATGAAAATGAAATGCAATGTTAACTCATAAATCACATTGTTGCTGTCATTTGAAATTGAATGACTTACTTCCTATCAATAGGCAAGTGGAGGAACAAGTAGACATGAAATGATCAGTAATGAATTATAAAAGCACTTACAAACTATTAGTATAACAGTTATGAAAGCAAAGAGGATACAAATAAATCTTCATTAGGACTCTCTTTTCAAATCCAAATCAGACCACTTACTTGCTATAAGCATGAAAGCAGGAGGAGGCATGCTGATGAACAGGATCCTCATTTCAACTCCACATCAGACCACTTACTTCCTATCAATGGAAGAGCAGGAGAAGGCATGCTAATGAGCATGATTTTCATTTCAAATCCATGTCACCACTTACATTCTATTAATGATAGAGCAGGAGAAGGCATGCTGATGAGCAAGATCCTTATATTAAACCACATTTGACCACTTACTCCCTATCAATGGGGCAGTAGAAGGAGGCATCCTGATGAGTAGAATGTTCATTTCAAATCCACATCAGATCACTTACAAACTATCAGTGGGGGAGCAGGAGAAGGTATGCTGATGAGCAGGATTTTCATTTCATATCCACATCAAACTACTTACTTTCTATCAATGGCAGAGCATAATGAGCAGGATTCTCATTTTGAATCCACATTAGACCACTTACATACTATCAATGGGAGAGCAGAAGAACACATGCTGATGAGCAGGATTCTGATTTGAAATCCACATCAAACCACTTACATACTATCAATGGAAGAGCAGGATTAGGCATGCAGTGAGCAGGATGTTCATTTAAAATCCATATCAAACTACTTACTTCCTATCAATGGAAGAGCAGAAGGAGGCATGCCAATGAGCAGGATTCTCATTTCAAATGCACATCAAACCACTTACTTCCTATCAATGGGAGGGCAGGAGGCATGCTAATGAGCAGGACTCTCATTTATGTAAAGTCCACACCAGATCACTTACCCCCTATTAATGGGAGAGCAGCAGGAGGTATGCTAATAAGCAGGATTCTCATTTAAAATCCACACTAGACTACTTACAGGCTGTCAGTGGGAGAGTAGGAGGCATGCTCATGAGCAGGATTCTTATTTGAAATACACACCAGATCACTTACCCCCTATTAATGGAAGAGCAGAAAGTATGCTGATAAGCAGGATTTTAATTTGAAATCCATATCAGATTACTTACAACCTATCAATGGGAGAGTACAAGAAGACATGCTGATGAGCAGGATTCTCACTCAAATATACATCAGACCACTTACATACTATCAATGGCAAAGCAAGAGGAGGCATGCTAATGAGCAGGATTTTCATTTCAAATCCACATCAGCCACTTACTTGCTATCAATGAAAGAGCAGATAAGGCACATTGATGAGCAGGATTCTAATTTTGAATCTATATCAGACCACTCACATACTATCAATGGGGAGAGAAGCCATACTGATGAGTAGGATTCTCATTTTAAATCCACATCAGACCACTTACTTCCTATGAATGGGAGAGCAGTAGTAGGCATGCTGATGAACAGGATTCTGATTTCAAGCCCACATCAGATCACTTACATCCTATCAATGGAAGAGCAAGAGGAGGCATGCTAATGAGCAGGATTTTGATTTGAAATCCATATCAGACCACTTACATACTAATAATGGGAGAGCAGCATTGGGCATGCTGATGAGCAGAATCCTGATTTCAAATCCACATCAGACCACTTACTTCCTATCAATGGAGAGCAGGAGGAGGTATGCTGATGAGCAGGATATTCATTTCAAATTCACATCAGATCACTTACAAACTATCAATGAAAGAGCAGGAAGAGGAGGCATGCTGATGAGCAGGATTCTCATTTCAGATCTACATCAGATCACTTACCCCCTATCAATCAAAGAGCAGGAAGAGGCATGGTGATTTGAGCAGAGTGTTTATTTGAAATCCACATCAGATCACTTACATTCTATCAAAAAAAAAGAGCAGGAGTCATGCTGATGAGCAGGATTTTTATTTTGAATCCACACCAGATCACTTACTCCCTATCAATGGGGAAGTAGGAGGAGATATGCTGATGAGCAGGACTCTCATTTGAAATCCACACCAGACCACTTACAGTCTATCAATGGGAGAGGAGGAGGCATGCTGATGAGCAGGATTCTCATTTTAAATCCACACCAGATCACTTACACTCTATTAATGAGAGAGCAGGAGGGAGTATGCTAATCAGCAGCATTTTCACTTCAAATCCATATCAGACCACTTACAAACTATGAATGGGAGAGCAGGAGGAGGCATACTGATCAGCAGGATTCTTATTTCAATCCATATCAGAGCACTTACCCCCTATCAATGGAAGAGCAGGAGAGGGCATGTTGATGAGTAGGATTCTCATTTCAAATCCACACCAGATCACTTACAGGCTATTAGTAAGAGAGCAAAAGAAGGGATGCCAATGAGCAAAATTCTGATTTGAAATTCACATAAAACCACTTGCATACTATCAATGGAAGAGTATGCTGATGAGTAGAATTCTGATTTGAAATCCACATCAGATCACTTACATCCTATCAATGGGAGAATAGGAGGGATGCTAATCTGAGCAGAATGTTTATTTGAAATCCACATCAGATCACTTACAAACTATCAATGAAAGAGTGGGAAAAGAAGGTATGCTGGTGAGCAGGATTCTGATTTCAAATCCACCTCAGATCACTTACCCCCTATTAATGAAAGAGCAGCAGGGGATGGACTGATGAGCAAGATTCTGATTTCAAATTCACATCAGACCCCATACTTGCTATCAATTGGAGAGCAGGAGAAAAGATATGCTGATGATGAGCAGGATTCCCATTTCAAATCTACACCAGACCACTTACAGGCTATATATCAATGGGAGAGCAGGAGGAAGCATGCTGATGAGCAGGATTCTTATTTGAAATACACATCAGATCACTTACAAACTATCAATGGGAGAGCAGAATGAGACATGCTAATGAGCAGGATTCTCATTTGAAATACACATCAGACCATTTACATCCTATCAATGGAAGAGCAGGAGGAGTCATGCTGATGAGCAGGATTCTCATTTTAAATCCACACCAGATCACTTACTCCCTATCAATGGAAGAACAGGAGGAGTGCCAATAAGCAGGATTTTCATTTGAAATCTACATCAGAGCACTTACAGTCTATTAAAGAAAGAGCAGGAGGTATGCTGATAAGCAGGATTCCCATTTTAAATCCACATTAGACCACTCACTCCCTATCAATGGGAGGATAGAAGGTATCCAGATGAGGAGGATTTTCATTTGAAATGCACACCAAACCACTTACCCCCTATCAATGGAAGAGCAGCAGGGGTCATGTTGATGAGCAGGATGCTTATTTGAAATCCATATCAGATCACTTACCCCCTATCAATGGAAGAGAAGGAGGCATGTGATCAAGATTATTTTCATTTCAAATTCACAACAGACCACTTACAAACTATCAATTGAAGAGCAGAAGAAGGTACGTTGATCAGCATGATTCTCATTTTAAGTCTACACCAAACTGCTTACTTGCTATCAATGAAAGAGCAAGAGGCATGCTGATGAGCAGGATTCACATTTTAAAATCCATATTGGACCACTTACAACCTATGAATGGGATAACAGAAGAAGGCATGCTGATGAGCAGGATTTTCATATGAAATCCACATCAGACCACTTACAACCTATGAATGGGAGAGCAGGAGAAGGCATGCTGATGAGCAGGATTCTTATTTGAGATCCACATTAGATCACTTACCCCCTATCAATGGGAAAGTAGGAGGAGGCATGCTAATGAGCAGGATTCTCATTTGAATGTACATCAGATCACTTACAACCTATCAATGGGAGAGCAGAAGGCATGCTAATGTGTAGGATTTTCATTTTAAATCCATGTCAGACCACTTACACTCTATCAATGAGGGAGCAGGAGGAGGTATGCTGATGAGCAGGATTCTCATTTCAAATCCACATCAGGCCACTTACATGCTATCAGTGGAAAAGAGCAGGCATGCTGATGAGCAGGATTCTCATTTCAAGTCCAAACCAAACCACTTACACTCTATCAATAAGAGATCAGGAGAAGGCATGCTGATGAGCAGGATTCTCATTTGAAATCCACATCAGATCACTTACATACTATTGATAAAAGAGCAAGAAAAGGCATGCTAATGAGCAGGATTCTTATTTGAAATTCACACCAGACCACTTACTCCCTATTAAAGAAGGAAGGCATGCTGATAAGCAGGATTCTCCTTTTAAATCTACTTTAGACCACTTACTGGCTATCAATGAGAGAGCAGGAGAAAACATGCTGATGAGTAAGATTTTTGTTTTAAATCCATATCAGACCACTTTCAATCTATTAACAGAAGACCAGCAGGAGATAGCTCCATTAACAATATTCTGATTTTATATTGAGATGGAATACTCACCCACTATCAACAAAAAGCACAGTACACAGGCCCATGGTCACCATCTAACCTCAAAATGCAGAAATGATCACCCACAAACTATTGTTGAAATAGCAATTGTGAAGACAAACACAATGTTGTCAATTTCTATATATAGATATTGATTTACATACTACTTACTTTCTTTATATCCAACAATAGTTGCAGCAATACATATGAAACCCTTCATTTTGTGTTTTTCAATACAATCAGATCACTTACTCCCTACCATTCATGTGATACAAATATCAATACATTAGCCACACTCCCACTCATGCATGTCAGACCACTTACTGGCTGATAGTAAAAAAATAGCAGTGACACAAAAATTTCATTAATAAAATGTTGACTGCATATATTCCTATATGACTTACTCCCTTTGAATATGAAACCATAATATACATAAACTCATCAGTAATACTCTCTTTCAAGTTACCATCAGGTTGCTCACCTGCTATTAATGCACAAGTGATAGATTTGGTTATAATTAATGTTTGTATTTTGATATACCACTTACATCCTACCAATAGTCAATGCATGTAAGTTTTATCATGACTTCAATATATAGGGATATTATGTACATACACCCTTTGTGGACAGAACAAAGCAACCAATCAGTCAGTTGTTTTTCGATTTCCTATCATTATACTCACCTAACCATCAATCAATATCATTCAAGTAAACAATCATTCTTTATCTCAATATTTTGCTTGACTCAAAATCTTACCTGTGTGTGTGGAAACCAACTTGCCAATGCCTCACCCAGATCATGATCTTCCTCTTGAGTGGTCTTGGCCTTGGCATAAGGCACCAAGACACTTTATGGCATTAATATATATACCATTTACACCCAGAAACTGTTTCACTTACTATCTCACTGCATACTGAATGCATAGCAGAATATTCTTTTCTTGTGCTGTAATCAACAACATTTGCAATGATGCATCATTCAATGCAGCTGCAGTCTGTTCTAGCAATATGTTACATCCTGTGTCAGATGTATCCATGTCTGGTATTCTAATCAACAAAATAGAATAGAGATGAAAATATACATGTACAAACTTTCCAGTTTTACACATGCCTGTGGAGGGAACTTCATCTTGCACAAATCCCCCCATATGTTTCTCTTGGCAAAAATCTCTTCAGCATATTCCTTCTGCCTCACAAGTTGATCTTGTGCAGGCATTAGTAGGTCTTCAAGCTGGAATGCCTGTGTTATGAGAGCATCACATTTAGTGAATAGTACCACAACTGGCACTAGCATTGAAACCAATCAGCTCAGAACAGATCACCAACAAGAATTCATCACCTTTCCCAGTGTCACATTTACCAAAAAATCTTTCCTCTGCAACAGAGAGAGCACAATGAAATTGATCCATTGGAATGCAATACCTGCTCATATTATGTAAAGTAGTGGTTGGAACCCAACACAATATACCCACTCACCATATGGCATGGATCTACTTCTTGAGGAAAGTTGCACTGGCATGCTCTGTAATGAAATTTTCCATCTTCTCAAACTCATCCTCACGGCCAGCCTCAAATCCAGGAGAGTCATGGAAAACAAATCTGTTGTTGCTTTTGAAAACCATCTCGTAGTTGATGTCGTGGAGTCCACGCTGCGCAAGGCAAGATGGCTTGCAAACGTGCTCCAATGATATTCCGAGTAGCTATTACACTCACCTCCCTGGACCCCTCGATTCCAAAATCAACCTGATCACACATCGACAGCATTAGCTTCCAACACATCCAAGCTTGTTCAGCCGTACCCTTTCCCCTTGATCGTTGTAAATCTCCGGAGCTTCCGTCGAGTTGCAGATTGTCTTGAGGATGGTTGTCTTACCGGCATTCGCCCTGCCGATGATGAGGATTCTGAATCGTCTAAATTTGTCCATGAGGTCCGGGTCGACGTGCTGCATGAAGTGGGCAACATCCGAAGGTTTCGTCTGCATGTTGGCGACACTCGAGCTGTCGGCGCGTGGCTCGAGAGAGACGGAACCCGTGACCTCGGGCACATCTAAATCTGTGTAATGGGTCCCAGGAGCAAGAGCGTCAGTGTCATAGGCTTGAGTCGGAGGAATGTTGAAGCTGCTGGGGATTGTGGCGGGTTGCGTGTTCGGTACGTCTGCATGCTGGGCGGGTGCCAGAGACGAGTTTCTGTTGGCGATGCGGGATCGGAGGCGTCCGATCCGTTTCTTAAAGGCGGCCTTCATTGCGGGAGTGGTTAGGGAAGCTGGAAGATGAGTGAAGCAAGACTGATAGCTTGGGAGATGGTAGATCCGAACGACGTTGGACACCGTGGGATTATGGCACTCGCTGCGGACCAAAAATGCTGCAGACCATTTTGGTGAGCGCCGAGCTAAGGTCCTAGCCTGAGTTCGAAAATCCCGTCTACGCTTGAAATTACCATTACCACCATTCGACTGATATACCCGACCCCAACACTGCGACCTTACCCACATCGTCGAACTCAAGTGTGTGACGCCAATCTTCATGTCTTGACTCGCGCCCAGAGCGCTCCTCCCCAATCTCATCACATTCGTGTACATACCACGCAATCACACCGAAATTCTCTCTGTGGCAATGAGGGAGATACTAAGCGGAGCCCCAACTTTTCCACACCTTCTTCGTCCCAGGTTCCTGGAGCGGAAGAAGGGCACCATGTTCTGATACTCGAATTTGCGGGGAATTCAAAGAGGAAGAAGGAGCAATCTAGGTGGGTTTGACATCAATGTTCGCGGGTGTGTTTGATGATGATGATGTCATTATTCAAGTACTAAATTCTCGCTTCCACCTGCGATGACCTACTCAGACGAAGAAACCGATCGAACACCGTGATGAGCGATTTACGCGTGCAGTCAACGAGTAGGTTAATTATCTTACATACCTGCGCTTTTTTCCACCGGTTTCTTGTCGTGCCGCCTGTAGAAGCAGATCCGGTTACCCTTATCCACTGATAGGGACCACATCCCAGTCAACCCCAAGTCTCAACGCCACACCAAAGCTGCGCCGCCTAATGACAAGCCGATGGCCCCAGGTTCAGAGGAGCGACCCCCATCGCCGAGCCTATCCAAGAAATTATCAGGATTCGTACAGGAACCAAGTTATCGACCGCCGTACTTTCAACGGGAGACAAAGTAGGTCATACATTGCTTTACAGGCTTTGCGTTCCCAAACAGAACGTTTTTGCAGGGAACCTTGACAAACCACTTTCTGAGACGATCCAACACACGCTGTGTAATACGAGGGATGTTAATCCGGTGTATCAGGCGGTTGTGGTCAATGCAATCGCGAAAAACGCCGCATTATTGTTAAGGCTCAGCACAGCCTGTAGGGACGTTACAGTTGTCATTCGCTGTAAGTGTCTAGGGAAGTCTATCAACAACAGCGCTTCTGTGATGTGGACGTGAACGTGGCGTATCAGGGTGATCCCGGACCTCCCATACTTCGGACATAAATGTCTGGAGAATAACGCCATATTTTCACGTTCTTCCAGGAGTGGACGCGGTCATGGTCGTGTATGCTAAGTCGATTGGCACCGTCGAGTCGGCGTCAACATCTCCCAGGCTCACAACCACGATCCATCAGGATCAGCTATAAGCTGCCCTGCACACGTACAACACCCTCTCACGTCGATGCAGGAGCAAGTGCGTCTTGGACGTTGTCGACGTCGACGCGCCTCCCTCCCTGGGAACGCCAGGCACCGTGTTCTGGTTCGACGACCCAGAGCCGATCTTAGTGCTCGTGCGGTTCAAAGGCCCGTAGCCTGCTGAAGAGATCCACTCCGCGTATCACGCGTGGATGAACCAGTTCGCGTTGGTGGCGGAGTCGAGGACGAGGTGTAAGGCTGCGTAGAATGTGTACAAGGTCGTGGCGTTGAGGCGAAAGCGACCGGCGAGGTAAAGTGGGACGGAGGATGTGGTGTTGATCTCGCTGAGCCATTCGATGTAGACTTATATTTTACGATGCGTCGGGCAAAAGTGGTGTCTTGGCACAATGATTCGATCATGGTAAGTTCAATTGCTCACATGTGTGAAGCGGAACTCAAACGTCACGCATGATAGCGTCTGCGATTCTGCGCAAAGCCCACGACGCCATCGGGTGCTATCCATACACGGAAGGCTGTGCATAAATTTGTAAGTCCTTGCCTTTTCCTTGCTTTGATACACATCCCAATCCCAAACACGACATTGACCCTCCCCAGGTATTCACGGCACGACATGCAGAGAGAATAGGGTGACGTCCAAGTTGGGAGCACTGCTCGTCCTATGCTCGGTCTGGAAATCAACCCAGAGAGTATCCCGGAGAGGGTGGACGAGGAGATAGGATCTGATACGATCGGGGAGGCGGACTGTGGATGGGGTGGAAGTTGGACACTAAATGCCGCAGAAAAGTCGTAGAATTACTCCTTTGTGGACGCAAATTATGTGACAAATACTGTTTTTGTATTTGTATCAGCGAGCGTTCGGAAGAAGCGACCGCCGCCGCAGTTGGTGAAAAACGACCATTCCCAAAGCAGAGACCAACCCCAAGTTAGAATGCAGGTGGACCGCGGGTTCAAACGTTCGCTGGTAAACGTTACAATGGAGATTCCAGCAGTCAGTTCTGTAGAGTTACACATCGACTACCTCGCAGAGGTATCGATGCGTCTTGTTCACGCCCACTGTGTTCGTCCCGAAATGGCTCAACCCGTACTCTGCGTACTTCCACCAAGTCAGAATGGTTGTCTGAGATGGGATCGACGGGGCGCCCGGTATGGGATGTGAATCCTTCTGGAGCGTCATCATCGGGTGGTGGACGAGAAACGTTGCCGACAAGAAATCTGGAGATTGTTGAAATCAGATCGACGGAGAACGCAGCGCCGTACATACTCGGCTTCGACGGGTCCCTGGAGGAATCCCCGCCATTGGGCGTGATCGCTGTAGTTATTGGTAGCCTTGATTGATTTCGTCGCCGCGGGACAACGCAGTGGTTGCGCAAAGCAGGGGGAGGAGCACGTCGCGTCGGATGGCGAGCAAAATGCGATGGACAAGTTCCCAGCACTCGAACCAAAGAAATTATACTCGAATCCTTCTCAATATCAACGACCAGCATCGCTCCCGACAGCGACGATCCATGTAAAGCGACGATCCACCGCGAAACAGTCAGCTGGGTACTTCAATTCACGAACGTCAGCACCTGCAATGGTCCTCACAGCGACCAAACAGCCCTCGCCGCCTCATCTGGAAGCTGGTGTTAGCACACGTCCCAATCCCAGACATTGCGAGGTATGCTAGAGGGAGTAGAGGGTCGCAGGGGACGGGACATTCTGGGAATGGCGCCGGGTCGGTCTCGCCACACAGACTCGGACTCGGTACCATCCTCGACGAGCTCGAACTTGAAGCCAGAACCAAGGCGGAGAAGGACAAGCAAAATGTTGGTACCGCTCACGGACCTGCCATCCTCGCCGTCTCTTCCCTTGACGACGATGGCTTTGGAAAATTTGCCTCTGCCCCTCCACGCGTGCTCCTGGACTTGTCAAACTCAGGTTGTCGAGCAGTCTGAGGAGTCTGGGGACGTACGCGCCTGGAAAGTCGACCCCTACGTTCCGCGCAAAGTATATGCGGGGACATGTTACCACTCCCGCTCTTGCCCGCCCCGAATGCACCAGGGTTTGATACTGTGGATAATGGGGGCAAAAGGGACCGCATCCGCATGTTGGGAGGTGTCGAACTGCATGAACGGCGTCGGACGGCAAATCAGGAAACTCGGTGTGGCGGGAGGAGACTGGGAGGAAAAGAGAGGTTTTTTGTGAGTAGGGAAAGTAGGATCCTACCAGCTTTATGTCTGTCTGTCTCCCCCCCGTCTCCGTTGGCTTGCTGTTGATTGGCGTGTACAAAGAATACCCACCTCGATTTCGCCGCCATCATTCATGAATGGGTTCATGTCCCGCGTTCTTGCTACCATCGAGGACGATGGGGCGGGTGTTTCCACACGAGTCAGGTGTGTTGCTTGCGTTCACAGAGAGTTGCTAGTTGGTATGGAAAACCGGACAACCGTCGCGTTCGATTTGTGCTGGAACTCGGACTCCAGTCACCGTATTACAAATTACGGAGTTCACAAAGTCAACAAGTACATCGCGTCGCGTTCATAATATCTTTATTGCTCCTGACTCTCAGCGCGTCGATTAAACAGTTGGCTGTAGCCCACATTAAAGTGACCGGGTACATGAAGCGCAGGGAGCCATCCAGCGCTAGCACGGGCTCGCTGTCTAAGAAGCCAAGAACGTTGGCCAAGGCCAAGGGGAAGCAGAAACAGCACTCGGAGCCTGTCGCTTGGCTCGAGTATCTGCAGGATGTTAGTGTTCCGCATTTTGCTGATCCTGAAGAATTTCCCTTGAAGCTCGCCAAGGTATGTGTATAGTCACGGGGCACACGGCACTCCCGTGTGATGGTATTTAGGTTTTTATGGAAAGCACGACAGGCATGTTCATAATTGCACTCCGGGCCGCAAATATGAGCATGCCCGTCGTGCTTTCCATAAATATTAGATGAGCACCTTGAGTCCTTGACAAAAAGGGGCCACCTTTACCTAATTAGCTAATGCACGGCCTTAACAAGGTGGTGCATCATTTCAATCCCACGGTATCTATCGTTGTTCGGGTCCACCAACCCCCAAGCTATCTGTCGTGCTTCACTCATCTTTCAGCTCCAACCCTAACCACTCCCACAATGAAGACCGCCTTTAAGAAACAAATTGGACGCCTCCAATCCCGCATCGGGAGTAGAGACTCGTCTCCGGCACCCACCCAGCATTCAGACGTACCCAACATGCAACTCGGCACAATCCCCAGCGGCTTCAACATTCCTCCGACCGGAGCCCATGACACCGACGCTCTCCCTCTCGATACCCAGCACACAGATGTGCCCGAGGTCACAGACACTGTCTCTCTCGAGCCGCGCACCGACGGCTCGAGTGTCACCAACATGCAGACGAAACCTTCTGATGTTGCCCACTTCATGCAGCACGTTGACCCAGGCCTCATGGACAAATTTGGACGGTTCAGAATTCTCGTCATCGGCAGGGCGAATGCCGGTAAGACGACCGTCCTTCAGAGAATCTGCAACTCCACGGAAGATCCGGAAATCTTCAACGATCAAGGGGAAAAGGTACAGCTGAACAAGCTGGAATATGCTGTATGCTAATGCCGTCGATGTGTGATCAGGTTGATTTTGTGATCGAGGGGTCCAGGGAGGTGAGTGTCACGTTACTGTGAATGTCATTACGTGCCATTGCAAGCCATCTTGCCTTGCGCAGCGTGGACTCCATGACATCTATCATGAGATGGTTTTCAAAAGCAACAACAGATTTGTTTTCCATGACTCTCCCGGATTTGAGGCCGGCCGTGAGGATGAGTTTGAGAAGATGAAAGACTTCATCACGGAGAACGGAAATGCAACTTTGCTCAGGAAGCGGATCCATGCCATATGGTGAGTGGGTACATTGTGTTAGGTTCTAGCTACTACTTTAATGTGAGCAGGTATTGCATCCCAATGGATCAATTTCATCGTGCTGTCACTGTTGCAGAGGAAAGGTTTTTTGGTGAATGTGACACTAGGAATGGTGATGAATTCTTGTTGATGATGTACTCTGAGCTGATTGGTTTGGATGGTAGTGCCAGTTGTGGTACTATTCACTAAATCTGATGCTCTCACAGCACAGGTATTCCAGCTTGAAGACCTACTATTGTCTGCAGAAGATCAGCTTGTAAGGCAGAAAAAGTGTGCTGAAGAGATTTTTGCCAAGAGAAATATATGGGGGGATCTGTGCAAGATGAAATTCCCTCCACAGGCATCTGTAAAACTGGACAGTGTGTACACAAATTCTTTCATCTCTATTATCTTCTGTTGATGATATTACCAGACATGGATACATCTGATGCAGGGTGTAACACATTGCTGGAACAGACTGCAGCTGCATTGAATGATGCATCATTGCAGATGTTGTTAATTACAGCACAAGAAAAGAATATTCTGCTGTGCATTGAGTATGCAGTGAAATGGTAAGTGACCATTTTTGGATGTAAAAAGTATATATTGATGTCATAAAGTGTTTTGGTGCCTTATGCTGAGTTCAGGAACACTAAAAAGAACCATCATGAGTTGGATAAGGTATTGGCAAGTTGGTTTCCACACACAGGGGTAAGATTTCAAGTCAAGAAACCATATTATATTATATACTTGAATGAGATTAATGAATGGTTAGGTAATTATTGTAATGACAGCTCAAAGGAACTACCACTAGCCGGACTTCGACAAGGCAAACACCGTAAGCCAAAGAGAATAGAGGAGTAAGATGAGGGTGTAGTCTTCGATCCTTAATCAAGGTTCAGAAATGACGATGACAAGTGGATTAGACTGGGGTGTTACGATATAAAGTACAGGTATATATACTGTTGAGAAGTGAGCACGGACCAAGTGCTGTAAATAGTAATTACTAAGTATGGTCAAATGAAAGTACACGGATGTGAGAAAGAGAAGATGATGATGGGAAAAAGAAGTGTAGCATCGTGAGAGAAGAGCGGAAATTAATAACACGTGCTATGACATCATTGTGATCAGGTGACCTTTCCCACGGTCACGTGCAATGTGTCGAAATAGTTGAAGTAATATGTTGTACAAGTGTTTGTAAAGAAAAGTTTGAAAATATTACATATCATAACACTACTCCCTCTTTAAGACTCGAATTCCAGACGAGTCGCGTGAAAGTTCGATTCGGTATAGTTTTCGTAAGGGGAAAATAAAGATTGAAAGTCCGCAGTAGAGAGTCCTCGGAGTTTACGTGGGGCGGAGGGGTTAAGACGATGGAAATCGGCTACTGCATCGGGGGCAGTGTTGATAATGTCCGAAGTTTCCCATGTACGATCAGTTTCGTCGTACCCTTTCCAATGTACCAAATATTGTAGCTTCCTTTTTACAAAGCGTGAACCAGCAATGTAATCTATTTCGAATTGTTCTTCTCCTTCTTCGTCAATCTCGATCGCGTCTGGTCGTGAGACGGGTTGACCAGGTAAAGTTTCTCGATAAGGTTTAATGCAAGAGATGTTGACAGTGGGGTGAATGCGGATGGAAGATGGAAGAATCAATTCTACGGCATTAGGAAGAACCCTTTTGATCCGATAAGGGCCGATCCATCTTTGCGTAAGTTTCTTTGCCGTATAGGGAAGTTTTAATTTATCGGTGGATAACCAGACTTGCTGGCCAATGACGTACTCCGGAGCTTCTGACCTTCTTTTGTCAGCAAACTGCTTCATTCGTTCTTTAGATTCTTTGAGAGCCTGCTCTACTTCTCTGTGTGAACGGCCGAATTCTTTCCCGAAATCAGCACCTGGACCTGTCGCTTTTCCTTCAAAACCCATGCGAGGGGCGTAATTACGTGTGATGTTGAATGGAATGGAACCAGTGGAGGTGGTGAGAGAGTTGTTGTGGGAGAATTGTGCCATTTTGATCCAATCTGCCCACGCCTCTTGCTTTTTGGATATGTAAGAGCGGAGATATTGTTCTAACTCTCTATTGATACACTCTGTTTGTCCATCAGTTTGAGGGTGGTATGCTGTTGAGATCTTTTGGGAGATGGAGAGGAGTTTGCAAAGTTCTCATGTGAAGTCCGAAACGAATTGAGGTCCGCAGTCTGAAACTATAGTAGATGGGAGTCCGTGGATGCACCAAATATTGTCTCTAAATAGAATAGCTAAGTCCAAAGAGGAAATTGTGTCGTAACAAGGAATGAAGACAACTTCTTTGGAGAAGCGGTCTACGACAACGCAAATAGCCGTGTAGGTGTTGGATTTAGGTAATCCAGTAATGAAATCGACCGAGAGATCTTCCCACGGTCTAGTAGGTGTAGATAAAGGAATGAGTTTTCCTGCCGGTGCCTTTGAGGATCCCTTGGTTTGGGCGCACACTTGGCAGCTATCTACATAAGTTTTAACGTCTTTGGTAATACCGGGCCAAGAGAA
>JBBPQP010000531.1:0-22995 GCA_038092555.1 Boletus subgraveolens
GCCGTAGCCGTATACGGTACGGCTGACAGCCCTACTACACACACGCCGAAAACGCGACCTGTGCGCGTCCGAACGCCCGGCGAACCCTGGGTGACCGTTGATAAGAATTGAGGTCAGGATTCGATGTATGTACGGTTACCTACGGTACCGATCTAATCCATATCGTCGCCACAATTTGCAAGGAGCGTTGATCCGGCCAACAATTCATGATTCAGCGCCACGACGAAGTTGCCATAAAAGTAAAGCGACTCTGGTTACGGCACTCATTATAGATTTTGATCCCATCAAAGCCACGACCGAAACATCCGTCACGCTGTCTGTTCAAAAGCGGGATGCATGTGTATAGATATACAAGATTTGTCGCAGAGCAGTTTCTAGGCCGAGAACATGTGACGATGAAAACGTGCTACCCAAGAATCAAGTTGCCTAGTCAAGAACGCGAAGAAAATTTTGGGTTGGTATGATGTATAGATGAGGGATCGGGCATCAGCGATCATGCATGAGAAACAAGAAAGTAAAAGGGGGAATGGGGTGGGGCGGGGGTCGTGATATGCTTGCTTAGAACTAAATTACCCTACTCCGTCGAGCGATTCCAGACTTTCCGAGGAAGTAACAGTGAGGCGCAAATGCCAAGGCAAACGAGGAACAGTAGATAATAATACACAAACCACGCGTGTTCAGGGTTTTTGATAGAAATCGAAAACATCGATGCAGCTGAGGCGGGCCCGATGGCGCGCATGATTGAAACAAGCAGCTGAGCGATTCCGTTCGTAGCTCCGAGGGAAGCCCGATTGGGGGAGGCTGCTGCGATATAGATAAATACGCAAGCTATAGACGCGTCAATTAGTAGTGCGAGCACATGACTGATGGATAACAGCTTACAATACCCCAAATTCAATGCCATCGAGAGGGCGAGTTGCATCCCGACCAGGGACCAAACCATCCAACCAAATCCTTGGGTTCGGACGAGAACATTGAGTAATGGAAAAGTAAGAATCACAGGAATGCCAGAAGCCACAGAGACAGAATAAATAGCCTTGGACCCGAACCGATCATGCAAATCCGCAAAGAAGAAGATTTGGAACAACCCGTTCACCACGCCATAGACGGAAAGAATGTTGCCGATACGCGGTGGATCAAGACCGAGACCTCCAAGCTCTGTCGGTGTAGCAAAAAAGAGCGGTTGCACAGCTCGAAACGCGATGTCCAGTAGGGAGAGCGCTGCATAGTTTCCTGCTGCGATGAGTACACGTGGAACCAAGAGCGCGCGCAGTGGTAGTGGACTTTCATCCCCCTTCCTAGGTTCCTCTATACTTTCATTCTCCAATGTTTCACTGGACGAGTCGGGTGTGGGTGGTGTATGTTTCACGAAAGATCTCTTGCTAAACTTGGTCTTGATCAAATGACCGAGGGGGACGCGGTTAGGAAGGGTCTGGTGACTGCCATCAGCCAGGAAGCGACGGAAATGAGTTTACAGTACACTGACCTCTTTTAAGAACAGGAACGTAACAAGCCAGGCAAGAGCGGTAAAAGTCGCAGGCACAGCGCACGCCAAGAAATAAGGATACGTCTTGAAGAAGTCCCAATTTCCAAAAACGTCTGGAAAACGATCAACAGGCTTCGATAACGAACCACCAATATAAGGGCTGCATATTCAGTGTGTACCCGAATGAGCAAGACTGTAGGATATTACAACAAAGGACTGACCCTAAGGTGGCCCCACTAGACCAGGCTATGGGCATATAAGCGTACGCCTGCGGGAGATTTGTCGAGTCCGTTATCTCCACCATCATACTTTTCATGACGCCTATGTTTCCATTTAAGGCACCGTTCAGGGAGCGACTAAATGAACGTGGGTATTGTCAGGAGGCATTAAGTAAAGCGGGCAACAAGAAAGGACAGTACCTCATTACCAATCCCCAGAAGGTTTTCGATAGACCAAAACAATACATTGAAGCAGACAAGCCGAACAAACCAGTCAAGATAACAGGTTTTCGGCCGACATGATCCGATACGCGACTCCAGTGCAACACAGTGAGGGCTTGCGTCGCAAAGAATAACGAATGCTACGGCGTTAGAAACAAACATGAGGACCTGAAACGGAAGGAGAGATCATGAAAACGTACCATCAATCCTACATAATATCCAACTTGAGTTTCGTCGCCGTTCGTAATACCGATGTCCCGGATCAGCTTGAAGGGAAGGCGATATGTATGAGAAGGTGTAAGGCAGTAGACAACCAGGACAGACCTGAGGCGCAAACGGAGCGATGACTTGAGAAGTGAGCGGCTCCGAGAGCTGAAGAAAGAGAATGATGGAAAATTGACGCCAGGGCAATGGTGTCCTGCCCCTCTTCTGTTTTTGAGTCTGCAACAACGGCGTCTCCTCGTCTACCGATTGCGAGGACATGGTGGGAAATGGTGGTTTTTGTGGAGATGGAGAGAAGTCCAATCCTTCGTTTTGGCCGCTTTTATGATCGCATTTGCCGCCCTATACCCAAAAACTCGAATCACAACGGTTGCTGACAAGATTACGTCGCACCGCGGGAACTGGCACATCGGCTGGCGTGGTTCACACGTATGATGACTGTTTCCCGATACCCGGGTTGATGGAGAATGAAATTGGTAGACTATAGATGTCTGTCTGAGTACTGGTGCTGCACGGAAGTCGAGTCCCGTGGGGCAATCTGAGTACTTTCAGTACATAAATACTCGGTGATGGCGGCTCGGCCCGGTTGCCGGCTGTGATTAATTGCACGTGACAGGCGCGTCGAGTGGCAAGCGCGTATCCGCGAAATGGCTTTGGCGGGCAAAGCGGTCGAGTCCACAGTTCCATTCACGCTTTGACAGCCAGTGCACAATGGAAACTATTCGGCCCGAAATCATAGATATAAAACTCTTCACGTGCTGAAAACTCGAATTCATTCTTCCTACTGTCCCCTCAGAGCTGAAACCAGTCACGCAGAATTATATGCCTTGCCATGCCATTCGCGCATGGAAAAGAGAAAGAACTTCCAGGCATCCCTGTTGACATCGATCCTAGCAGGGCTGTAGTAGAGGACGAAGGGCTCTGGCTTATACCTTCCTCGAAGATCGCGACGTCTGCGAACACGAACAAGGCGCTTCCAGCCATAAAAGTCGAGAACACACTATCAGAAGAAGAAATGGGTCGGCTGCACGAGCTCTGGAATGGAGCCGGATTAAGTGCAGTAAGTGCCACTGGCATTTCCTCCACCACAGTTGGCTGATCGTTTGATTGAAAGCGTGCACATCGCAGGAGAGAACATGGTCAATGTCCCACTCTGCGTCGGATCCCGACCCCGATTTTCATACCTAAGCCTGAAAACACTCTGCCTACCTTATCTTCTGCTGATCCATCCATAACAAGCACGACTCCCCCCACCACGGGAACACGGAAACGATGGGGATTCCTTAGCGCAAGGCAATGCTACCACAGATCTCGAGTACCCTTCTTCTTATCTTCGTTTCTTCAGGCCCTTCTGCGAGACACAGCAGGCAGAAAAGAAGGTTCCCAACGCACTCGACGTGCTGCGTGCGATGGCACAGGGCCGACTGAAGAAAAAGCTTAGGTATGCCAAGTCAGCCCCGAATCTCGGTGATCAGGCCGCACCGTTAGAACGAGGAGTTGCACCTCAAACCGCTGTGCCTATACCTGCCAAAGAGGCGCCAACCAACGCAGAAGCAGGTAGCCCACGTACCCCACCATCTCCTGGCGAGTCAGCAACTTCTGAAGCAGTTCTTCAGTCAGAAGACATGGACAAGAATGCGATCTACTTCACGATTGATCCTAACTGGCGCGCCTCGCAGGGTAGCGTGCAATTCCAGTTCATCACACCCATCCCCGATAGCCCTATTTCTTTGGAGAGGCGAGATTCTCCTCTTCTACACAGACACCATTCGCTCGATCAGCTCTCGTTTGCCGCACAGGAAGCTATCAAGGTTTCGAAGTTTCCCAATAAGGTGCATTCAAGCGATGAAGGTCCAACCGACGAAATGCACACCTACCTAGAACTTTAAATAAATCACCGCACTTGCGCCGCATTGCCATATTTAAGCGACACCCAATTCGCGCTACAAACCTTTGGTAGCACCCCTTCAGTCGTCAAGACATCTGTACTGCTGTATCCTTTAGCTTCATGAACCACCACACTTTTGTACTGAATGTGATCGTTTTTGATTTACTCACAATAGGATCATTCAAGTTGCGGTAAACCAATGGCGATACAATCGCTGTTGGATGTGTCAGCAGATGATGCCGCAATTGTCCATTCTTGTGCCTTTCGGTGCGACGAGGCGGTTTTGTATTTTCTCCGCGTTTCCAGCGAGAAGTCGTACTCTTTGAGCGTTTTCGTTGCTTCAAGTCAGCTGTGGACATGATTGCGGTACCAGAGAAAGGTCCAGAAAGGCACCTTCACGTCGACGGGGCGGTTCCCCAGAAAATTAAATAACTTGGCAGAACCGGTTGGCGACGCCCCCGCTTCGCATGGCACAAGCAGTGCAAAAATGACCCACACTCGCTACATTTATACCTCAACTTTGTGCGGCATTCGCCAGCTCAATCTCATCAACCACCTCCAAGTCGTATCCCTCTACCCTGAATCTGCCCTGTATTCTACATGATCTCCCCACCACCATCTCCCGCTTTCACTGCCTCACGCAACATTCCCGGCAAACCCTACACCGAGAATGAAAATCCAGCTCTCTCTCCAAAGAGATCCTTTGCACAGCACATGGAGGATCAGTTATCACAGCTCGAGCTCAAACGTCGTCATGTGCGTTCTGATGCGCAGCCTGCCAGGCGAGCGCCTTTGGGTGAGTTGCGGTGCTTCCTCAGCCAAGATAATGGCTGGAACTGCTGTGGCATATGACTAGATCCATTGTCTGCATCGGATTTGGAGAAAAGGAGCAGCCGGCGCTCTCACTCGACTGACTCTGCATCGTATCATTTCCTCGCTACGTCATGCTCTCTCCCCGATCTCCGTGCTTTTCGTCCGGAGCAACCCTGGAGTTCCGGTTCTTATGAAATGCGACGTAGCAGCACATCCGATGCACCAGTTTGCTCATGGCCACCCCTCATTCCAACCACTGGCACTGGTAGATCGTCACACGGCAGCCTTACGGGGCAACAGGTTTTGCCGCATAGCTCCGGCGAGAAGGAGCCAACACGTGGCACTTTCCTTGCATCTACTTCTACCTGGCACCGACCAGATTCTTCACAGACAGAACCCACGACGACCATAACCAAGTCTACACGGACCACCGAGTGGAAATCTGAGAACATGCTTCAGCCTATTCGGTCACGCACCAGCTCCATGCCCTCCGTACGCCGGCCACCTGAGGAGCTCTGGCTATCGGACTCTGGACCGGCAAAGGCGGCCCATGAGCCTGTCGACACCGCTGACTCGTTGGTGTGTCCTACACCGCCGGGTCTTCCCCCTCGCCGATCCGAATTGAGGCGCAGTGGCTCTGTTTCGGAACTGCTCTCTCATGGTTCGGTATCATTATCCTTAGCGCTCGGATCACAGCCTTTAAGAGCCTCGGAGCACACAAAAGCCGTGCCACCCATAGGGGCGGAACGGAGCCGGGTTGTGTCCATCACATCAGCACACATTCGGGACTCTCCGATGACGGAGACAAATGATCCTTCTATGTTTCCTTGGTGTTCCTCATCATCTTCACCTAGACCAGATGGAAAGTGGAAAGATGAAGTATACTTGGCGAGCACGCAATCGCTGGAACGAATGCAGGCGGGGCCCGGGCATACCAGTGTGTCCAAGGAAGATCTCGAGCGTCTCCTGCGTCATGCAGTTCGGAACAAACATGCGCCGAAGATAATATCTCCATTGAGCCCGCTTCGCACCACTCCGGCAGTTGATCTGTCCGTTGATCCGGAATACCGGCTGCGCATGCCGTCTCAATCGAACAATTTATCACCCCGGTACTCTAACTGTCTGCCGAGGCGAGCACGAACGTACGTGCCTTCCCTCTCTTCCCACCCCCTGACGCTGTTGTAACACCGTTGGATCTCATTGTGCGCCTCTCCCGTCCTCTTTACAGGGTTTGTGACGGTTATCAGTCGTTCAACTGGGATACTACCTGCATGCATTGCCAGGACTGCAAACGAGACACCGTCGGCAAAAGGCTACTGGCGTTCCGCTACCGCCAACATCAGACCCATCACGTTCAGCGCAACAAGCTCCACGCGTATCCTGCCCGCGGGGCAAGCGTGTCTGTCGTGGACGACGATCGCATCATGTTTGCCAATCGCATCCGAGAGGTGTTTGCGTATGAAATGGACGAAGAGGAAAAGAGTCTCTGGGAGGAGGTCGCTGCGGTCACTGGTGGAGGACTCCTACCGTTTTCTCGCATGGGTGCACCCTGCGCTGCCGCCACCCATCGGCGAGTCATGGACGACGGAAGTGACGACGGGGTCCGTGATGACTACCTGGAGATTGCGGACGAAAACTTACTCGCGAACGAGTCTGTGACCTTGTTCCGCAATGTGAGTGTTTATTGAATGAGGGAAGGTGGGAACAAACCTGTATCGATACATGATTCTATACTTTCTTTCTTCTTGGCTTTCACGCGGACTATTTTATGCTTCCATATCATTTCGTGACACTAAATTGCAATGTACTGCATAGAATTCAATGCTTTCTTGTACCTTTCGTCTACTAGTGATTACGTCAGTGCTTCTTCACTCTCCAGGCTCAACCTCCATCACCTCCTCATCGAACTCCTTCGACACTGGATCAGACTCGTCACAATATGCTATCAAGCAAGTGAGAAGACCTCCAAACTAATTAATAAGCTTGCTTACCCTATAAACGACGCCTCCTGCACCGGGTCCACTGCAAACCACCCAATGGCAGGTACGCGTGTCTCTTGCGTCGGGAAGTATAGCTAGGGGCCCACGCCCGTGCGACATGCGTCTTTCGCTCCGACGAACACCATCCTTCAAATTGTCCGGCAAGATCTTTCATAGCTGTTGTAACCCCTTGAATTGCAGAAGCTACCAAAGATCTTGCCCAGTGACTTGATCGGTGGCGGACGATGATCTGACCTTGAGAGAGTGACCCGAAACGCGAAGACCCCTTTCTCGTGTCTGTCGGGGCCATGCCCGAGAGGCGGTAGTAGTAATGAGAAAGAACGCCGACGGTAGGTTTTTAGAGAAGTCGAGCCATGCTAATGCTCTAATGCGTTCATGACGGGTTTGGCATTCCTACCACTTGGACAGTCTCTGACGGTGGTAGTTTACCTTAACTTGACGTTCCTCCGTAACAAAGGGTGGCTTCGCAGTAATGTTCTAGGAATGCCGCCCCACTCCTTCCTAAGAGCGGTCATCTGGTTCCAACAGCGTGTTCGTCATCCCGCGGATCTGTGAGTGTCGGCCTCAGACCAACTATTCATAATGTGACGGTTTGCGCAAAGTCACTTGTTCCATTCCTTCCAATGTGAGGTCACGGACGAAGTAGACAAGGAAAAGTGTCTCCCCTGTGGGCACGATCCGAGTCTAAAATTCAAGTTTAGCGTACGTAGAGTGTTTTCCAAAACTTACCCTAACGAGGCTGCCCCGATCCGTCAAACTTGTAGTGCTTGCAGTGTGGTAGGAGAATCTTCTCATGTTGCAAAATCCCAGGAAAATGGGACTGAAAGGTAGCCAAACGTCCGCCGAGATCAACGAACTCGATATGAAGTTATGTCGGATTACTCCAAACCATATAGGCCTGTTTTCAGACGCGGCAGCCCAAGTCAAATTTTACTGGAATTTGGGTCAGTACAAGTACATTGGTTTTCAATTTGTCTGAAAGGCCTTTCCGAGCAAGTATCACAACAAACCCCCCTGTTTCCTTGCCAGCTCAAAACAAATTATACTCCCGCCCGAGAGGCACACTCTCCGCACGCTCAATATCCACCAACACCCCGTCCGCGCGCACCTCGTAACTCTCCGGGTCGACGGCCATCTTTGGCAACGCGTCGTTCCACTTCATGTCCCGTTTCGTCACGCGGCGGCATCCGATGACGGGCTCGACGCGTTTGTTGAGGTGGTAGGATGCGATGGTACCCTTTTGGATGGATGCCCGTGAGACGAAGGTGATCGAGTTCAGGGCGGCGGATGTAGGGAAGGAGCCCCACATCGGGCGGCCGTAGGTCGGTTGTACAGTCGGTATGGACCCGTTCGCTTCACCCATCTATCCACACGCGTAACGTGACGGGGGAGGAGAGGAGGAAGGGGAGGAATGTGGGAAGGAGAGAAATGGAAATGGAACGTCAGTCCACGGGGATCGGGTGTCGAAACGAGACCAAGGAAAAATGCGGGAACGTACCTGTGCCCACACGATAACGCCCGACTTGAGCACCATCTCCGGGGTCGCGCCAAATTGCTCGGGTTTCCAAAGGACGAGGTCTGCGAGTTTCCCCACTTCGACAGACCCGACGTGGGCGTCGATCCCGTGCGTGATCGCACTACATTCAGTTCAAGGATACCATAGTCAGGAGATTCCACGCGCACAATCGACCACGACCGATGCAGTTGAGAACACGCACGGATTGATGGTGTATTTCGCAACATAGCGCTTCACGCGACCATTGTCACATTCGTCAGTATCCCCGAGCTCGGTGAGAGGACCCCGCAATGACCTGAGCTTGCTCGCGGTTCGCCATGTCCTCGCCACAACCTCACCAACCCGTCCCATCGCCTGTGAGTCAGAACTTATCATGGAAATCGCGCCTGTATCATGGAGGACGTCCTCGGCGGCGATAGTCTCTGCCCTGATCCGAGATTCTGCAAAGCGGAGATCTTCGAAGATAGATCTGTCAAGGTGGTGACAGACCATGAGCATCTTTTGACAGAGTAGTCAGCATAGTGTACATGACACGGTTGTGAGTGATCTCAGCTCACGTCGAGATGCTCGTCGATGGTATTTACAGCGTAAGGACGAGTAGGGTTCGTGGACGATGGAAGAACATTGTCAAGCCCGCAGACGACGATGATGTCAGGAGCATGCCCGCCGCCTAATGAAACATTAGCACAGCGAAGTACACGATATCGGAGAACACATACCAGCACCCTCGGTGTGGTACGTATGG
Organism: Boletus subgraveolens; assembly: GCA_038092555.1. Taxonomy (NCBI): domain Eukaryota; kingdom Fungi; phylum Basidiomycota; class Agaricomycetes; order Boletales; family Boletaceae; genus Boletus; species Boletus subgraveolens. Next base: position 9,111 of record JBBPQP010000531.1, read on the forward strand.
ATCGTACGGCCGCCAAAAGCCTTGATCGTGTCTAGAGAAGGTGAATACCACAGTGAAACACTTGTCTGGGACAAACATACTCTCAACGAAACCACTCTCGTTCAGAGTGTCAGTGTGAATGGTAACCTGGACGTCATAATCATCTGCGACATCTAGACAGTTAGAAATCGCAGCCGGTGTGGAGCCCCAATCCTCATGGAGCTTAAGTCCTGCGGCACCTGCTTCGATGATCTCTTCAAGTGCCGGACGACCAGAATCATTTCCCTTTCCAGTGAACGCAAAGTTCATGGGGAGACCATCCGTTGCGGCGAGCATAGCCCTCATATAGAAGGGGCTAGGTGTACACGTGGTCGCACCTGTGCCGGCGCAGGGACCGGTGCCACCTCCGATCATCGTCGTCGTACCGACAGCGAGAGCTTCGGTAACTTGTTGTGGACAGATGTAATGAATATGCGTATCAACGGCCCCAGCTGTGACAATTAGTTTCTCCCCAGCGATGACTTCTGTTGACGAGCCGACGATCAAATTTGGATCGACCGAGTCCATCATGTCGGGGTTCCCGGCTTTGCCGATGCCTACGATGACACCATCTTTAACACCGATATCCGCCTAAAGAATCTGTCAGGGAGTGGTTAAAACCGCGGAAACGCCACGTTACCTTGTATATACCGGTGTAGTCGACGATAACGGCATTTGTGATGACGAGGTCGAGTGCCTCGTCAGAGCTTCGTCCAGACGCTTGGCCCATACTATCTCGAATGGTCTTGCCTGGGTCTAGGATGAAGCAACTTTGTGGAACTATCTGTGTCGCAACTTACCACCACCAAATTTGACTTCGTCGCCATATACGGCCTACGCAAACTTAATACGGTTAAACGAAGCAGGACAATAATCAGGTTTACCGAGTCCCATTCGATCTGGATCCAAAGACTCGTGTCCCCGAGACGAACACGATCCCCAACTGTGGGACCAAACATAGATATGTAGTCCTCGCGACTCATATCCGTGTTTTTGACCAATGGGAGAACATCCAACTCGGGAAGATGACCAAAGCCTCGGAAGATGTCGTCGGAGATGCCCTCTGCCAACTTGGAGGCAACAAAATCGGTGAGCCTGTTACCTCCTTTGACCACCCTGTCCCCCCCAATAGAACAGAGAACGACAGTCTTTTTATCACCAGGCTCGAATCGCACAGCCGTTCCAGCGGGTATATCGAGGCGTTTCCCAATCGCTTTTATCCGATCGAACGCTAGCGCCGCGTTCGTCTCGACAAAGGGGTAGTGTGAGCCGACCTATGTCGATGAGCGTCTGGGTGGAACATGTCGGCTTGTAGCGTTACCTGGATGGGACGATCACCGTTGTTTGTGACCTTGATCTTGATTCTTTCGCGATCGCGATTGATCACGATGCGGTCTTTCTTCGCAATGATTGCGCCCGGAAGACTCCCGCGATGGTTCAGTGTAGGATCTGGTACTGGGAACCTGTCGTTAGGAGGGACGGGTAGGAACGATCCATAAAACGCAGCCTCAAGGTCGCCGTCATCAGTGCAGATAGGATCATGTACGGTCACTAGGAAGACGCTGAAATACCAGCGTTCACGGTGTGGTCAGCCCATGATCAAACCACGTCGCTGAACACTGACCCGTCCGCGAAGGTTCCTTCTACTTGGATATCTTGCAGTCTTGGGGCAACGCCAGGGAGGACGTGCCTGCGGCCCAACAGGGTCTTGCCGTACTGCATTAAATCGGCAACGGAATGTTGACCATCGCGGATACGCTCTTGGAGTTGCGAAGCGATGAGCGCGATGGCCTCCTTGAGGTTCAACTGCAACCCCCGTGCGAGTCGCTTCTGGGCAAGGGTACCTGCCTTTGTTAAAGCGTGTGTTGTGGCGTACTCAGCAAGCTTCTACTCGACAAATAGAAGTACCTGGTGGAGTAAGAGCTTGTCATGTTCTCTCGGTAAGATATGCATCCGTGTGGGGTAGACTCAGTGTTCTATTTTGAACAAAGCGGTCGGAGCCTGAGTCGATGGTGCCACGATAAGGGACGAGATATCAAGTGAACATCTCGTACCCATTTGAGTCATGTGACAATCTCCTTATAGGAATGACACAAAAAAAGCCAACCTTTGTTTAGAGTTTGTTCTTTTAACCAATCTCTGATGGTGGCGACGCGTTCGAACGCGAATGTTTTCCGCTGTTGACCTTGTCGAATTTCGTGATCTTGCATACGCATGGGGCCACGGAGGTACGCGCTCTCTGTCTCCACTCGACTTTGAGGACACAAAGTAACGAATAAAGGTTTGCGTAATAACTCGGGAAGCTGTGTTCATTTCAACGACCTCATTGACCACACGACTCGGACTTGGCGACTGGTGGCTCAATGATGCTGCTTTGGCTTTGCTGCGATGTCGTCATTTTATTCATAATGTGGAGGCACGGTGTAAGTTTCCCTGCTTCTAAGTCGGTATCTTTTGTTGTTCCATTTCTCCCGACAGGGAAATGACATATCGGATAGGAACGCCACAGTTCTGGTCACGAAACGGATTCGCTTGGGGCCCGTCATGAACAGCACACGAATGTTGATTGGTTCGTTTCAATTCATATCGGATCATCGGCGAGTCATTCCAATGTCTCCCGCAGTGGTTCGAGGCTGGACTGCGTGGGAACTGATCTCCTTCTCCAGACTGATCGCTTTTATTAGTCATCATTTGCCCGATCACATCTGCTCAGGTAGGCACTGCTTTTGTTTCCACCACAGGATATCAAGTCCTTTTGTCATCCCCCGGGTCTCACTCTCTTTCCACGCTACTTATGCCTTCTTGTCCGGTCGTCCCTCCTTTCCCTCCGCATTCCCCAAACCCACGCAAGCGCATCGCGTCCTTCTCCGAGCCCCCACCCCGAAAGACATCCCGCACGATGCTACGCCGTACCGACTCATTCCTTTCCTTGTCTGACTATAACGACGAGAGCCACTCGGAAGGTGGCTCATTTCTTCATATGACATCCGAACCATCACCCTCTCCCCGCACCGCTCCTCTAAGCCGCGCTCGTCTCCACTACGCAGAGCAGCGAGAAACCACGAAACCTGGTCGTAAGCGAGCCGAATTCACCATTGCCCCAGTCCCGTCGCCCTCCGGAACATCCATCCCCAAACGTGGCACGCGTGTGGTACCCAAACCACAGTCCCAGCCCGCAGTACCCCACGTTCGCACAACATCACCACTCGCTCCGTCGCGGAAATTACTTCCGCCCCGAGCGAGTTTTCCACGCTCGAAACCGGAGCCGGATCTGTACCGCGTGGCGCTCAAGGCAAGGATGCGTAGCTCACCTGAGGGAGAAAAGATTCTCCGCATGGGTCCGCGTCTCGCGATCGCGATCCTATCGGCGACGCGGGAATTGGAGCGGATCGTCTCCGCGCACGAAGATGACGACGTGATGATGGGCGATGAGACGGAGCCCACCACGAGATCCGCGATATGGGGTCTAGGGCGAGACATGGTTGCAGTCCCGTGCGGGGCCTAACATGGACACGCCTATCACACAGGGATACGGAGCACAACCTCTATCTCATTCACGCGCCACGTTTGACGACGCCGACAATGGCATACGTATATTTATACGAAGGCACGGCTGTTGTTTGCATGCATTTCATTGTATCTCGCACACACCCAGGGCCTCCTCACATCCCCGGTGTTTGTCCTTCTACACTCATGCTTCGATTTTTTCACATGTCTAATTGGTTTCATTCTTTCACTTTGGGTATAAAAGAAATGTGGACGTTTTACACCGCGCCACTTGTCTCAAGACTTTTTTATTATTTCCCTTGTCTCATAGTATTTAATTCGCGCATTTGTATCATTGTCATGCTTACACACTTGCCACACACGCACGACCATACCCACACGTTCCTTTGAAGCACATTCGTACCATCACTCATCGATCATGTTACATACCTACCTCGGCTCACACCGCTCCTTTCGTTCGCGTCATCACTCGAGATGCATATCACCATCATGCTTTGATTCGGTATACCACACCTGTCCTTTTTTGTTCGTTCATGACCCATACTCCCCTGTATGCTGTACTTGACCAGAATTGGTACCAATGAACCCATCGTTTGTCTCGTCGCTTTTGATACATGGATGATATTCCCTAGGCGGATATGGTATCTAACCACACTGATCCATCTTGATCTTGATTTCGATCAGGGGCAGTGGCGTGCTGTACGTGCCCGGGGCCCACCTCCTTTCCCTTTGTCCGAACAGAGCGCGTCGATGGTAGCGTAGAGAAGGATCAGATTGGCAGTACTTGATAGATTGGCGTGTTGTCGTTCATAAAACGTATGGTGATTTTGTTGAGAGCGGGGGCCGGCGTGCACGGATATATATATATATATATCACCTCCATGCGATCATGACAAGCACTCGTCTTTATATGAGCACGCGGTGTTGTACACAGCTACGTTTGGAACAAGAACAACGGTTGCGCCATTTCGACAGGTGTTTTTTTTTTTTTTTGAAACTTGGATATTTGACGTCTCATTCCGTCCACGCCGCCGAGTGTGGCACTTGACAGAGTGACAAACTTTTTTGTGATCGAGACATGATCGGGGACGTAAAACACATGGCCTGGCCAGGTTCCAGGATAAACATTACACTTCGAGATGTCGTCTCGATCCGGAGTTCGGTGCGGCTTTCACAAAGGGTCGGACGACTTTGTCTGTGCAATCTTTGAAAGGGGTTACAAAGGTGAGTTGCTAACAACACTACAGTTCCTGTGGCAACACATATTCTCCTTGTCTCGTTCTATCCTGCAAACCAACCACTAAATCATGCGCAGCACACTAAATCTACGGTGGGTCCGTCGGACGTTGCCAACCATGCCGTATGCCCCCCATGTCTACCTCGTCACGAAGCAGCGCCTAACTTGGAAAACAGGATCATCAGGGCCAAAGCCCATCGTTCAAACTGCTCCTTGGATACGAACAACAGCGCTTGTGAAAGCACCGCTTTGACGATCTGTGCCGACATCCCCTGTGGACAAAAGTATGAACGACACAGTTTTAGAATATGCGAGGTTGATCCTGTGGGTTACCTGATACCAGCCGACAAAACCTTCCGTCTTGAGTACGCGGACCAACAGCCCGACTGCCCCGGCCTGTTTCACTTTGGCAGGCTGGCACGAGGTGTGGGGGAGGCCACTTTCTGCTTCCGTGTCATGCTCCGACGTGCGCGCTTGGATACGTACTTTGGCCATGATATAAGGATACGTAACCTGTCCTGGCTTCAACTCGAGGTCGCGGGGCCGAGGGGGAAATGACTCACAATAGTAGCGAGCGTCTTGCTGAACGCGCCAAGCAAGAATGTCATTCCCGGGGTGAGTTTTTCGGCTACCCCGGCTGTGGCTCTCGCGAGGAGGAGGATGCTCCTTAGCCGCTCGAACACGCCATAGGTGATCGCGGGATTGACAGTAAGTACCATGCCTGGTTTTATACCTAACCACAAGCCCGTCACGCCTTCCTCACGGATGATCTCTCGTGCAACACCAAAGAACGAATCGTCATGATCGTCGCCACGAGGGTTGGGGCTTTCGCTGGCTTGTTGAGCGCGCGATGAACGGCCGATTTGTTGTCGGGTTGCGATGACGGAGACAGGGATGGTGAAGATTTGGGAGAGGGCACCGGCTGCAGCGCCGAGGGACAGCTCTGCAGCGGTAGATAGCACGGGTGTCTTAGAACCAGCAGGGGCTCTCGCGGTGAGACGTTTGATGTAGGAGGTGCGGAGGAAGGAATAGAAGAAAAAGTACGCGTATTCTACGGACGGACAGGTCAAGAATCAGACCGGAATCGAATGGATGGTAGGATAAGACGCACGCATGGAGAAGGTGTTGAGCATCGTCGCTGCGAATCCACGGTACCACCCCAAGATACCCTCGTGCTTGAAAATGTCCACCAAGACGGACAACATCGTCAGCTCATCTTTGCGTTTCCCCTTGGCCGTCGATGACGTGGCTTGTATCCGTGTCTTTGCGCTGTGGAGACGAGATCAGTTCTGTCTGGTGTCGAGTGAACGGTATCTCTACGTACACATCCAGTGGGTATACCACGCTGTAGCGCCGGGTGTGTCAGTATGCTGTGAGAGCGTCTCGGGTAAGTTGAATGCTCACGCATTGCTGAAGCAGGCGCCAAGAGCACCAGCCAAGGCTGCTCCGAAGGGCGTCAGCTGCTGAGACGGTGTCGCAGGCTTAGACTGAACGGACATGGCGGTATGTGCGGAGTTCACAGAGCAGCGGCTGGTTCTCGCCGAGGACCGGTCCAACCGGATCTAGTGGCTTGAAACATGGAATTCACATGACTCTGGGGCTTCCAAATGAGGAAGGCAGAGACTTGGGATCCTAACATGTACAAACAATCCCTGTCATAGCGAATACAAAACTTGCATCTTAAGCCCAATCACACCACCTCCACGTCCATCCCACCCGGGTATCTCTGCACGACACACCGGACATCTATATCACGAGGGAATAAGTCAGGCGACATGGGAGGAATCAAATGGCGTTGGAGCGAGGCACTCACCTGGCTGCAGGTGCCCTTTCCATCGCGACGACCATATTCCTTCTAATGGTTGACTTGACCGCTGTAAAGAGGCATTGGCCACAGCATATATGTCCACACGGAGTCAGGGTTGCGTTGGTCGGAGGGGAGAAACAGATAGGACACGTATACGCTGAGAGGGGTTCTGGCGTTGAAACGGTGGGTGTGGCAATCACGGCGGAGCTCGAGGAAGGTATCTGAGACGGTGATGCTTGCTTGTCATGGATGACGATTGGGGCAGTACCGGAGGAAATCTGGTCCGCTTTCGAGGATACGACTGTTGGATCATCCGAGTCGGAGAGATCGATGGCAGAGTCGCTGGACGATGGAATGACGGGTTGGTCGAGGGGAACGGGACTCGGAGATACATGAGGGGGTTCTGCGCCCGTTGGCTGAGGTGTGCTGTCGGCAACTACGTCCGATGGTATCTCCCATGTCGAGATTTGGGTAAGGACGCTGCTCGGTTGGCTGGTATCTGTTGGAGTTGATGGACGTGTCTGTTGCGCTTCCGACTGAGCCTGGTCAACGTCGGTGCCCGGTGCGACGTGCTCTGCATGGGAATCAGCGTCTACCCGCCTTCGCTTCTGTCCCCGACGATCAGAGTCGCCTGCGCCATCGCTGGGGCCTTCATGCGCTGGCGACGCGGCCCGATGACGGCGTGGACTGCGGGAAGTCGAGGGTGCAGGGAGTGGATGTGGTGCAGACGGGGATGTCGTGAGGCCAATCGCATCTTGTACGGCGCTCATCGTGGCCAACGACGAGGAGATTGTTACTGAATATTGCGTAATAAATGGCTATGAGTGTCTGGGGTCTCGCGTTATAGCACGAGCAAAGTGACACGTTGGCAGAGAATCCGAAAGTCTAACAAACCTACACACCGGCGTCCGAAGCTGGTCACTCCTTTCCGTCCCCAGCTCTCACACTGGGCCTCTTTTTCTAGAAATGTCTGCGACACTGGTCAAGGAAAAATCCTTGCTCGATATGCTCGACGACGTCGTACCCGGCCTCGCGCGGTTTGATGCGTTCCCGAAGCTCCCCTCGACATACAAGGCTCGCTCCGAATCCCGTGGTTTCCTCACTCTTTTCGTCATTCTTCTTGCTTTTCTCCTCGTGTTGAATGATCTCGCAGAATATGTCTGGGGCTGGCCTGACTACGAGTTCAGCGTCGATACCCGGGCGAACAGTTTTATGAACATCAACGTGGACATGGTCGTGAACACTCCCTGCTCGTGTATGTACTAAAGCAAAGCGCATTTTACTGCTGGTATTCATCCCTGTATGACATAGACCTTACCGTGGACATGCGTGATGTGATGGGCGACCGTCTGTTCCTCAGCAAGGGGTTCCACCGTGACGGAGTGCGTCCTTGGGGTTTCGTCTGTTTTGTCGTGTCTCATCAGCCCTCGTAGACTGTATTCGACATCGGACAAGCTACCAGTCTCAAGTGCGTCCTCTCCTCATTGCACGAACAGTGTCTCACATGACACTTTCACTCGTAGAGAACACGCCCGGGCACTCTCTGCTCGTCAGGCCGTTGCCCAGTCGAGAAAGTCCCGTGGATTTTTCTCGTTCTTCAAACGTGCTGAACCTGACTACCGTCCGACATACAACCACAAAGCAGATGGCGATGCGTGCCGAATCTATGGTACGCTTACTGTCAAGAAAGTTACTGGTGAGTGTGCGTCATCGTGTTTGTATGTCGTTCTCAATCGTTTTCTTTACCAGCCAACTTGCACGTCACTACGCTGGGCCACGGATACTCGAGTATGACTCACGTGCCTCACGACAGTATGTCTGTTTTTGGTGACGTCACTCATTTGTTTTAACGGTGCTGTCGTAGAAATGAATCTCTCTCATGTCATCACCGAGTTTTCGTTCGGGCCCTATTTCCCTGACATCGCACAGCCACTCGATTACTCGTTTGAACTGGCCAAGGACCGCAAGTCTTCTCTATATTGGCTTGTTCGTGCGGGCGACTTACCTTGCTGATAGCGTTCATGGCGTACCAATATTACCTCCATGTGGTCCCTACTACCTACGTGGCGCCGCGCTCCTCGCCTCTCCACACAAACCAATACAGCGTCACCCACTACACCCGCAAACTGGAAGATCACCAACCTACCCCTGGCATTTTCTTCAAGTTCGACCTCGATCCGATGGTTATCACGATCCACCAACGCACAACCTCTTTGGTTCAGCTACTAATTAGGTACGTACGAGTTACCTTTCCAACGATGGGCGCTAATTTGTCGCATCAGGTGTGTTGGTGTCATCGGTGGTGTATTCACTTGCACTTCGTATTTCCTCCGCGTTACGGTCCGTGCCATCGAAGCGGTTTCTGGCGCCGACTCGACCCCAGGCATCGTCGCCGCTGAATCAACAGGTGTCAAACGCAAATGGGCGGGTGGGCACCTCCGCGCACGCCCCAATGCAAACACTGGACGCGTCGTGCGACAGGGTAACGGATGGGTCGTTGAGGGTCCCGGAACGCCGTACTCGGCGACGCCTGCCCAGGGTGGGTTTGGCCCCGCGAGCCCTTACCCGTACACGCCGTTTACTCCGGCAACCCTCGCACCGCCGCCACCTGGTTCGATGCCCTCGACGCCAGGGGTTGGGCTAGGGCTCGGCGCGCCGGCATTTACGCACCCTCGAACACCGAGTCTGATGGGTGGACATTCGCGGACTCCTAGTCTGATAGGGGGAACGCCGGGTACGTTGAGGAGCGTAAGTGGGGATAGTACCAGCGCAGCTTCTGGACCTGCAGGGGTGCCGTTACCGGCGTCGCCATTCCCAGGGTCAGTTCCTCTTACGCCGATGGTCCCGCCACCACCACCCAAGTCAACAAAAAAGGATGAGTGAGGTTTGGGATGAAGGGACTGGGTGTGTTTACTTGTAGTGTAGAGTTGCTTGTCAACAACTCGGAGGCTGCTGCGGCATCGTGACCATATAGGTCTTGTAAACTTGAACGCTCTCCCAGTGATTTGTATTTTCGACTCAAGTCGAGAGATGACATGGGTAGAATGTCCAGTCTGAGATTTTGATGTGCTGCAGTGCTCACACCAAGTTCACATTGCCACCTGCTTCACCGACGCGATGGCATCCCACAACGCCGTCCTTCCGAATGCCTTGAATACACCAGGGATCAAAAAACTCAGGAATAAGCGAATCGTGCTTGCATCTGCGAGCGCGCGACGGAGCGAGATTCTTCGAACGCTCGTAAGTGCGCCCACGTTGCAAACGTTGTCATCCCATCTTGTCGTCGACTGTCCTGATCATCCACACCGCCCGATCTAACCACACGCTCTTCATTTCGCAAGGGTCTCGCACCGGAGATCGTGCCCTCGACGTTTGCGGAGAACTTGCCCCTGTCTTCGTTTGAGGAGATTCATGAATATCCCGTCGCTACTGCGATGCACAAGGCGGTGGAGGTGTACGAGAGACTCGTGGTGCGTACACTCGTCGTTGGATGGTGATGAGGTGAGAGAGGTGACGTTCTGTCCCTGCCATACGGTGTTGCGATAGATCGAGAACCCGGACGACCCTCCTGATCTCGTTATCGGCGGTGAGCTGCGTTTCTTTGTGTGATTCAGGGGGAGGCATCACACATTCGTTACAGCGGACACGGTTGTTTTCACGCATGCGCTGCCATCGACGACGCTCGAGATGGAGTTGGGCATGAGACAGGAGCTGCTGGAGAAGCCGATCTCGAAAGCGGATCATTTGCGTATGTTGCAGGACCTCAATGGGAATGTGTGTGAGGTCGTGACGGGGGTGTCGCTGGGTGAGCCGTTGGTTTACGTTTCGAGGACACGAAGGACCGTTGGATCGAACCGTGCTTGTTCTAGTTTACCCTGTTCTTACCGCGCCAGGGTATGCGACGAGGTGAGGTCTGTTGTTGTGGTCGGGGTTTGTTCACCGTGTTTGGGATAGGGAGATGGAGGAACGGACGCTGGTCTACTTTGTAGACAACCCTCGGCATGTCCTCGAAGCATACGTCGAGAACGGCGAAGGGTTCGACAGGGCAGGTGGTTTTGCGGTGCAGGTACGCTTTTTGATCCCGTCGTGCCATCTTGTCTACACAGATGTACATCTACTGTTTCACTGCCCCCCTCCATCGCGTGCCTGTGCTCGGGCTGAACGTGTTCACATCACACAGGGTCTCGGTGGGATTCTGATTAGCAAGATTGATGGGGATTACAACAATGTCGTTGGATTCCCTGGGGCGTCGTTTTTCCAATTTATAGATAGATTGGTAGAGGAAGACGTGGACTTTTTGCAGATATAAACCTGTACGACATCCAATAGGAGTTCTTGACACCGCCATTATTTGGCTGCGCTGACAAATCGGGCAAGTGCGGCACTGCCGTACTGACCCGTCACTAGACCTGTGTCCGAGTTCTTTTGTTATTACCTTTTCCTGCTTGCTTTCGTTCTCGTTTGGACACTCTGTGACTCACCCTCTCTTCTCTCCCTGGCTAACCTGTCTGCAGTGACACTACAACCTAACTTTTCGTCGTCGGTCCTCCCCCTTCCACCATGTCTGGATTTGCCGCTCTCATGGCGCTCAGCGCCTCACAGACAAAGCAAGCGCAGAGCGCAGTCCAGACGGCGCTTGAGCAGCGTCAACGGAACGAAGAACTGAGACGCAAGAAACAAGAAGAAACCGAGCGCAAGGCCCGTGAGGAGGAGGCAAAGCTCCGCCAGAAACGATTCGAGGACGAGAAGAAGCAGCTAGAGCTCCAGGCGAAGCAGGAAGCAGACCAAGAAAGGCGGATGGCGGAGCAGACACGACGAGAGGAGGAAGCTCGGAATGTGTTGCTTTATGGGCCGAAGAAGGCAAAGCAGCAGGGGGTGAGATGGCCTACGTCGCAGTCGGGGATCAAGGAGGAGGTGCGGAGACGACGGGTGGGGGAAGAGGAGGAGGAGGATTCGAGGTCTGGATCGCCTATGATGGCGTTGACGAGGGAGGAGAAACGGCAACGGAGGATGGAGGCGGAACTGCGGCGTACGTATCAACTCAAACGGGCTTCGTCGGGGTACAGCAAGGCTGGTCGACGACTTCCAGGCGGGGCTATCGATGTTCAGTCGGCACCCGCCTCGGACTCTGGTTCCTCTGCGCAGTCGGTCAAGGCGCGCCTTGCTGCGCTACCCAACACGCTGACGAAGCTCAACGTGAACAAGCGGGACACGAGAACGATCGACGAAATTCTTCAGGACCGGGCCAAGGCGAAGACCACGACCCTGGATGGTGACGATGCCCGTGAATTCAACGACTGGTTCGGAAAGGCGAAGAAGAAGGATCCCACTTCGCTTCCCAGTACACAGTCGAGCGCCACGCTTGCGTCTGCACCGTCCTCGGGTGGGAATTCGCCGAGACCGGGGGGCACGAGTAAGTGCATTTTTCTTTCTCTCGATGCATGTCTCTCGGGTCATGGTACCCAACTGTCGTGGTAACACACAGAGGCCGCGTCACAACCGCTGGCCAGATCGCAGCCTCCAGCTGCTAATGGCAAGATGACATCTACCCCATCTGGGTCCAAGTCGTCCTCGCAATCTAGACCTGCGTTGAGCGCCAAGACGTCTTCTACCGTCAAGTCTTCGCACTCCAAGAGTCCAGTTCCTAAATCACACTTTGCCAAGTCGGGGTCTGGTCCGGGTGGCGGTGGCGCGCCTCCCAGATCGGGAGCGGTACCACCGAAGAAGCGACCACGGTCGCCTTCGCTCTCGCTTTCACCCCCTCCACCAAAGCGACGTGCATCTGAACCCGAGAACGCGTTCAGCTCCGAGATCTGGAAGCTGTTTGGCAAGGACCGAAGTTCGTACGTTGCGCGGGACGTGTTGAGCGATGACGAGGATATGGAGGCGGACGCGAGCATCGTGATGAAGGAAGAGATGCGGAGGTCAGTTTCTTTTTCCTTCTTTCGTCGAGCATCCACAACCGTATGCGTCGCTCACACATGTACCCCACATACAGTGCCCGGCTCGCGAAACGCGAAGACGAGATCGCCCTCGAGGAGGAGAAACGCCGCGAAGAAGAGAAGCGCAGACGAAAGCGCGAGCGCGAGAGACAGGGCATGTGAATGCCCTATCCCACCTGTCCCCCCTCCCTCCCCCGGAAATCGATCGTGAATGTCTTGCTGCATCTTGCACCGTGCAACCGGTGAACGTCATACCCGCTCCAGCCCCACCCGCATGTACTCTTGTTGCCCAGAATTTTTCTTGCTTGTTTGTTTTTCCTCCCCGTCTTTTCCCAGTCCTGCGCTGCTCGTCTTCTATATCAAGGGATACTCTATTCCAAAGACTACACTTTTTTTTTTTCTGATTCCTTTCCGTTTCTTGAATTATCTAGATGCGACTAGGTTACAAGGATCAACGCACCATCACCCAGCTACACTGTTTCCTTTTTTTTTATATCAGAAAAGAAAGAGAGAGAGAAAAAGCAATCCCATTTGTGGATTAGGATTTCATTGGATTCACAACCTCATGGCACCACATCGCACATAATACGTATATATATATATCCCTGTCTTTTTTTCTTTCTTTCTCTCCCTGCGTTTTCGTTGTTGTTTTACAACCCGCCCACTGTATTCGCATAGCGCTCTTTGTCACAACTTGCATACAAAATATTATCATGTGTTACTTGTCACGTCGGTCGAGTGCAACACGACATCGGAGTCGTTGGATCCCAGGACGCAGAAAAGACCGGGAACGGGGAGGAGACTCTGAGAGCCACGATATAATTACATGAATAGATAACACAAGGAACGAAAAGAAGAAAAAAAGACATGGGACAGCGATCGACAATAAAAGGATGAATAGCGAATCTATGCTATACATGTACGTGTATGCAAAAAAAAAAAAAAAGAGAGAGAAAAAAAGAAAAAAGGCTCCGAGGTACCGCTGCGTCGATGAGTCGAAAACATAAACAGTCGGACGAATTTTTTCTGGCTGGGCTTAGCTACCGTCGTCGGTTCGGAAACGCTTGGTTTGAGGATACTGTCCGCCCTGTCCTTGCATAAACGCTGGATTGAAGTGTCCTTGCATGCCATATCCACCGCCGCGTCCGCTGCCGCCACCACCGGCCATCATTCCCATACCTATAGCGAATACATCCAAGAGGGACTTCCGTAAGAAAAACAGCGCGAGGACAAAAAGAGACCACTAAAAGCTCATACCCATTCCGCCGCGTCCTCCCCCACCGCCCATCATTCCCCCCCCACCACGCGGACCTTGTGGGATCATCCCACCCCGTCCACCGCCTACGAACCCGGTGCCCATGCCGCCGCCGCCGA
>JBBPQP010000532.1:0-22957 GCA_038092555.1 Boletus subgraveolens
AGAACAAGCTCCCCCGGGCTGCTATCTCGCCAGCTCTACAAATGGCGCTATCATGTATTTGTTCTTGTTGGTTTTCGAAACAAGTGAGTAATCTATCTGTCGCATCGATTTATCACTGCAAATACTGGTCCCGTTCCAGTAATTTTGTTTTTAACGGCCTATAGGCATTTTTGTGCTTATCGTGAAATGAACACACCCATCGTGCACACAACCTATCGAGATAGCATGTTTTACATGGTCTGCGTCATACGTAAGATAAATTCTCCACGCCCATACGCCTGCAGCTTACCTTCACGCCAAGTCATCACGTTCGCCAACATGATCGTCGTTGCTCTATCTCCGGTAGACCTCTTCTTCCACGGCATGCATTCAGATAATGCTAACGAGGGTGATTGTTTTCAGTTCCAATTTAGCGACCTCTTCGACCTGTGTGACACTACGTTCTTTGTGTCTTTACCTTGCAGCAGCTCTGATGACGGTTGTTTCATTTGCAGACTCCAGATCGCCCTTCACAGCGTGCTTGCATCGCGGATCATTTTCAACCTACGCGAGAGCTCCTACTTTGTACAGAAAGGAGCGATGTCAGATTCGTTCAGGCTCAGCGATATCCCTACTGCCCGCCCTTGAGGCTTGAGCCCAGTCTAACGGATCCGAGTTGTCTGGATCGCGATCGCGGGTATGAGAGTATCTGCCTTGATGTAGACATCAATTTGGCAAGGTTGGAAGTCATCAGGAATGACAGACTCATTATTTATACTTTGAATTACTTACGGACAATTTATCTTGATGGGTGGGAGCACCTGGACATTATGTAGAGCTATACCGCTCGATCTACCCAAAGCTGGTAAATGCGCATACAATGGCCCCATTTCCCGATTCACACCGCCAGCGTCCGATCGATGAGTAGCATACCAATTGTGGCCTCCTCGGACCTCAAGCTCTCAGCCTTTCATGCGACGAACACGGTCACCTGCGTTCTAGCACCCCTTGCCGCCATCGCCATCGCCCCCGCCACCCGCCTGGTTGCATCACCAGTTCATGAACGTGAGCGCGAACGTGTTCGCGTTGTAAGTGACGCTGTGCAGCGCTGTGTCCACCGGTGAGAGTAAGCACGTCCTTTCCATCGAGAAGCGTAGCTCGTCTGTCTAGCGCTGTGACTCCTTTGATTGAATCTTTTTCTTCTCCGACGATCACTATTCTTCAATTTGGGCGGCGAGCTCTTTCGTAGGTTCCATAAACCGTCGATTGGTGACTTATGGTCTGTGCTGATGGTTCCTTGAAACGCGAAGATACGCTTCTTGAGCACAAGGTCACTGTCAATGAAATTCTTGCGGGGAAGCCAATAGTATGGTGGCGTCCTAGTCTTTAACGCTTTCAAGGGAGCGCGACTG
Organism: Boletus subgraveolens; assembly: GCA_038092555.1. Classification (NCBI taxonomy): domain Eukaryota; kingdom Fungi; phylum Basidiomycota; class Agaricomycetes; order Boletales; family Boletaceae; genus Boletus; species Boletus subgraveolens. The sequence goes on from JBBPQP010000532.1 coordinate 1,392, forward strand.
TGAATGTTTCGTCCCTCGTACCGTGAGAGACAGCTGCGCTGTATCATTGTCCGAATACTCTGCAATCCATTGGCACCGCATCTCCTTTCGTGCAAGGACGAAGCCGTGAACCCAAAATTAATATGTGTAACCACCCGGACCGGAATGAGAGCCGGGTAGAAGTGTAGCTTGACCTGATTGTTTTGCCTGGCACCCCCTAGCAACTCGCACAGGGTTTGTGTCAGCACGGTAACGGAAGAAAAATGGCATTTGCCAACCCCCGTGGCAGTCTCTCTCGTCGCCATATGATCAGATCGACTGTCTTCTGATCTCGAGGTTTTAGGTCTGGTTTGGGGAGGCTACATATGTCGTTGCTGACCCCACCTACCAACCTCTCCAGCTGAAAATGATCACCTCTTGTCCGACACGGCTGCAGAGAAAAAATTGGCGTCCGGGATTGCGGATGCGACGGCGGAGGGGACCCACTTGAAGGGGGTTCTGGCTTACTCAAGAAAATGACGTCTTACGTGACGCAAAGTTGCTCGACGTTTCCGCTGGGGGCCAAGTTTAATTCACGATGCCAACAGCGCGGATCTCAACACGGAAAGCGAATCGACACATCACTCGATTTAGCGGTCGTTGGTGCAAGAGGGTATCAAGGTTTATTCGCCGAAGTTAGCGTTGGGAGGGGCTTCGACGCAGGAGATTCAGTAGGAGAAGGTGAGATGCTGATGAATAGTGCTAGTGATGCGGTGCCAGTGGCGAGGAACTCCGATTAGCCACACGGTTCGCGAGATAACCACATATAAAGGATGATGCCCCCAATTAGTTTAAATGAGGTACCAAATCCGGGGAAGCGAACCAATCCGTGACGAGTTTTCGAGGCCCATAAAACCCACTACTTACGTAGCAGGAACAATATTGCGAAGATCCCAGACCCAACTATGCATCTCAACTGTGTCTCTTCTGACTCTGAGTGACTTCCGAGCATTGCCATGTCACTATTGGCGAATTGGAAAACTCAAGCCATGCCTTTATAAACACGATGTACACTTTGTAATCGCCTCACCTCATCATCCGTATTGACTAACATGCGATACAACTTGAACAGACACAGCACCCGTCATGCAGGGTTATCAGCGCTTAGAGAACCATTTCATGCCTATAAGAAGTTGGCTGACTCGCGCCACAGTAAATTTTTTGGTCTCTTCTCCCCCTGGCCGGTTGGAATCCGATGTCGTGGACCGTATCCGAGAGAACTGGGCTACAGACCACCATTGTGGGTTTTCTACTGAATGTTTGAGCGCCACCCTCACCCTTTTTTTTTCTTCCCTGTTATCGGATGCGCCCTAACCCGGGTTAACGGTATTGTCAGTATTCCAATGGTATGTCCTTCTTTCGCAAGTAATCCCCATTCCTTTTTTTTTTGCTCGGCGTCACGCTTACATATGGATGATCCTCAGTTGCTGGTATGACGATTCTGGTGAGGAACATCCGCCTAAGAAATATGCATTCCTCTGACGCGATCGGACTGCTGGTAGATCTTCGACTACGTGATCACGTTTGAAGACGAAGTATGTGGACGTGATGGGATTGTCATCAATGTGTTAATCCTTCGTTAGGTACGATGGGTATGGGGTCGCAGCTGGGATGCGACACGGTTCGTCTTTACGGTATCAAGGTATCTGCCATTCGTGGGCATGGGGATGACAGCATATAGTAAGCGTGCCATGGCAAGATTTTTTGTTTTTGCTGATGATGCCGCGCGGGAAGCTGCCTTGCGCTCAAACTCAGAGGTGTGTCCAACATATGCATGTTGTCGAGACTGAATCGAATATGACGATATTGGCGATATCCTTGTACCCTGACAGCCCTGCGGACCAGCCATGGAAGATAATAGTGGGTAGATGGGTTGTTGAAGTCTTGAGGGCGCTCGAATTGACACCTCTTTTTTTCTAGTCATTCATATAGCGGGTATTATCGCTGCAGAAGGTCCGCCGCCTCGGTTCCCTCCGTAAATAGTACATGAATGTTGTTTGTCACCAAGTGCTTCTGATTATACGCACGTATGCGTTCTGGCAAGGCAACAAGCGGGTATTGTACGGCCTTCTTGCATATGGTGCTGTGAGTTGTCTCCTTATCACTGTATCCTTTTAAGTTCGCTGGAGCAGATGACACAACTTAGGTGACGATCGGTCTGATCGTCGTGATCAGCAATTTGCCAAGTCACAAGGAACTTATCCCTAAAGGTAAGTCTCGAGCTACGTCAGCTGCTCTTCTTTGGACCCATCTGTTCGATGCATAGAACAAGCTCCCCCGGGCTGCTATCTCGCCAGCTCTACAAATGGCGCTATCATGTATTTGTTCTTGTTGGTTTTCGAAACAAGTGAGTAATCTATCTGTCGCATCGATTTATCACTGCAAATACTGATCCCGTTCCAGTAATTTTGTTTTTAACGGCCTATAGGCGTTTTCGTGCCTATCGTGAAATGAACACACCCATCGTGCACACAACCTATCGAGATAGCATGTTTTATGTCGTCTGCATCATACGTGAGATAAAGTTTTCATGCCAACACTCCCGCAACTTACTTTCAGGCCCAGTCATCACATTCGCCAACATGATCGTTGTTGCTGTATTTCCGGTAGGTCTTTTTCTGTCATGGCATGCATCCAGAGAATGCTAACAAGGATGGTTGTTTTCAGTTCCAATTTAGCGACTTCTTGAACCTGTGTGTGACAGCTCTTTATGTCCTTGCCCTGCGGGAGCTCTGACCACGGTTGTTTCACTTGCAGAGACCAGATTGCTCTTCACAGCGTGCTTGCATCACGCATCGTGTTCAATCTACGCAAGAGCTTCCACTGTCCACAGAACGGGCCAATGACAGATTCGTTCAGGCTCAGCGATATCCGATTCCACCCGCCCTTGAGTTCACAGTCTAACGGATCCGAGTTGTCTGGGTCGGGGTCGCGGGTGTGACTCGAACAAGTATCTGCCTTGATGTAGACATCAATTTGGCAACGTTACTGTAAAAGTCATCTGGAATATAACAAACTCGTTGTTTATACTTATGAGTCACTGGTGGACAATTTATCACGGTTCGGTGGGCGGGAACACTTGAACATTATGTAGTGGTATACCGCTCGATTTAGCCGGAAGCTGGTAAATGCACGTAAAATCGCCCGATCGGCGAGTAGGGATGCCAGTCGCAGGCCTCCTTCTCAGCCCCTCATGCGACGAGCGCAGCCCCTGCGCCCCAACACCATTGCCGTCGCAAGCTACAAGCGAGGCCCGCAAGCCGCTAGGGTGCATCATCTGTTCATGTGCAATCATGAACGTGAACGCATTTCGAACTGTGTTTGCGTCCACGATTGCCTATTTGCATGCGAGTACGATCGTGCGCACGCCAACGCACAATCCCTGTTATGCCCCGCTACCACTGCTCGCCCGTTGTGACCACCGACAATCGAGTCAGCCATTTTTGCGCAAACCACGAACGTGGGTGTGTTGGGAACCTGGAGCACTCAACAGGTCACTCCGAGTCGCTGTATGACTACTGTACGATATTTAACACTGCAGCAACTCTGCCATAACCACATCGAACCGTGCATTGCCAATCTGGGCTTTGAAAGTTGGTACATAAGCCGGTCTTGTATGCCCTGCATTTACTCGAGTAACGCTGTACCGTCAGCGATGGCTAGAAAGCGACCAAGTTCTCGAGAAACAACATCCAGACCCAGCCCCAGATCGAGCATCGAGGGTGGGGTTGGCGGATTTTCCATGATAATTTGACTGATCGATATGCTGTTGTAGACTTTGAATGTTGAAGTTGAACGTTGGGGAACAAGAGTCTCCGCCCCGCAACCTGAGCTTCGTGCCGAACTTCCATCATCTTCTCGTCGGACTCCTTCGGCTCCGGATCAGCTTTGTCACGACATGCCTAACAAACAAGTCCGAAGACCCTCAATGAATCGACAAGTTGCACACCCTGTAAGTAACACCGTACGTACTGGATCCATCGCTGACCATGCAGCGAGTACGCACGTATTTTATGTCGAGAAGTGTAACTTACCGGCCCACGCTCTGCGTCTCCTTTGATTGAATTCTCCTTCTCCGACGAACACAACGCTCCAAGGACAATTCTTCAACTAACACGGGAGGCGGATCGGCACGTCATTTCGTGCCAAGGTGACAAGGCGACTTCTTGGTGGTTGGCGCAAGAGAGTTGCAAGGTTTATTCGCCCCAGTTGGTGTTGCGGGACGCTTCGAGGTAAGAGATTGAGTGGGAGAAGGAGGAATGTCTGGTAGCTAGGAGATCCTGCTAACGAAGTGAGACTCGGCAAGATATGGATTGGGATTTGGTTTGTACATCTACATCCGATGTGTATTCATTAAGTACGGGCGTACCAAGGAGATTTACGACGACCTCTATTATCCTGTCGAGTAATGAGTGTTCGCAGGATGCGCTCGAGGTAGTTATCGTACACGGTGATGGTACCTGGTTGGGGGCTGCTCCCACCACCATGGAGAGTTGATGAAGACTCTGAGAGTGACCAAACTCGCATAGGTCGCAGCGCTCGGGATGTGCTAGTAGGGATCAACGGCCAATGTAGCCCAATTGCCGGCCGCTGGCACGGTGGTGTTCACGAACTTGCACTGGTCTACTGCGCTTTTTTGCACGCTTGTTGCATTATGTTCTCGCACTTGTCACTGAAATCATGATTTGACGGCTAGCAATGATGGTGGTAAAGAAAAACAGCCACATGGCGTCCAGTTCGGTGCATTATGCTGTGTGGCTAGAAATTCAATTTATTGTGAAAATCCCGACCCATTACATAACTCAATCGTCTACTTGCCAGGTGAAATCGTCTCAACATTGTCCCTTCAGGCTCTGACTTCTGAGCATTGTCACGTCGCTGTCAGCGAATCGGAAAACTCAAGGTCATGTCCTCCACGCAACACTTATAATTGGCTCGCCCCATCATTCATACATCATATTGACCGCCGTGGGATCCAACATACACAGCAAAAGGCACAACCGGTCACGCAGAGCTCATCGCTTAGAGGATCGTTCCAGGCTTATTAACCTGGCTGCGATGCACCGCAGGAACGATTTCGATTTCTTCTCCCCCTGGCTGGTTGGAGTTCTACTGTGATGTCGTTCACCGTGTCCGAGGTAGCTGGGCTACAGACATCCAAGGTGGGTTTTCTACTGAGATGTTTGAGCGCCCATCTCATTTTTCTTCCCTGTTCTTGTTCTCGGATGCGCCCTAACTCGGGGTAACAATATTGCCAGTATTTTAATGGTACGTCTTTCTTTCGCAAGTAACCTGCATTACTTCTTTTTTGTTGGGCGTCATGCTTACATATGGATGATCCTCAGTTGCTGGTATGACGATTCTGGTGAGGAACATCCGCCTAAGAAATAGGCATTTAACTGATGCAAATGGACTGCTGGTAGATCTTTGACTACATGATCACGTTCGAGGACGAAGTATGTGGCCGCGGCGGAATTGCCATGAATGCATTAATCGTTCGTTAGGTACGATGGGTATGGGGTCGCAGCTGGGATGTGACACGACTCGTCTTTACGGTCTCAAGGTATCTACCATTCGTGGGCATGGGGATGACTGCATATGGTGAGAGTGCCATGGCGAGATTTTTTCTTTGCTGAAGATGCCGCGCGGGAAGCTGCCTTGCGCTCAAACTCAGAGGTATGTCCAATGTATGCGTGTCTTTGTGGACACCTAATTGAATATGACGATATTGGTGGTGTCCGTATACCCTGATAGCCCTGCGGACCGGGTTTGGAAGAGAACGGTGGGTAGATAGGTTATTGATGTCTTGTGGACGTTCGAGTTGATCCCTCTTTTTTTGGCAGTCATTCATATACTGGGTGTCATCGCCGCAGAAGGTCTGTCGCCTCGGTTCCTCCGTAAATAGCGCGCGAATGTTGTTTGTCACCCAGTGCTTCTAATTCTACGCACGTATGCGTTCTGGCAAGGCGACAAGCGGGTGTTGTACGGCCTTCTTGCATATGGTGGTGTGAGTCGTCACATTTTTTTGAGTTCGCTGGAGCGGACAATGACATGACGTAGGTGACGATCTGTGCGGCCGTCGCGATCAACGTCATGCCGATGCAGCTTATCCCCGGAGGTAAGTCTCAAGCCATGTCAGTTGCTCTCTGGACTGATCTGTTCGGTGCGCAGGGCAAACTCCCCCGGGTTGCTATTTGGTCGGTTCTCGAAACAGTACTTTCGTATATTTGTTCCTGTTGATTTTCGAACTAGGTGAGTAACCTATCTCTTGCATCAATTAATCGCAGTGCATACTGATCGTTTTTAGTGATTTTATTTTTAACGGCCTACGCGCATTTTCGTACCTACCGCAAAGTGAATAATACATCCATCGTGCACATAATCTATCGGGATGGCATGTTTTACATTGTCTGCATCATACGTAAGATAACTCTTCATGCCCATATGCCCACAGCTTACCTTCAGGCGCAGTCATCACATTCGCCAACGTGATCGTTGATGGTGTATTTCCGGTAGACCTTTTTCCTCCATGGCACACACCCCGAAAATGCTGACAAGGATCTTTGTTTTCAGCTTCAATTCAGCGACCTCTTAGACTTGTGTGTGGCACCACGTTCTTTAAGTCTTTGCCTTGCAAAAGCTCTGATGTCGGTTGTTCACTTGCAGAGCTCAGATCGCCCTTCACAGCGTGCTTGCATCACGCATCATGTTCAACCTACGCAAGAGCTCCTACTGCCTACAGAAAGGGACAACGTCAAATTCGGTTGTGTTCAGCGATATCCCATACTACCCGCCCTTGAGCTCAGTCTAACGGACCCGAGTGGTTTGGATCGGGGTTGCGGGTTTGATGAGTATCTATATCGATATAGACATCAGTTTGGCAAGGTCGGAAGTCATCGAGAATATGACAACTTCATTAGCAGGTATCAAAGTTACATTCATCTGTTTATTTTTCTATTATATTATGCTCCAGTTTGCAGGAGTGAGCGAGATACTCCCATCAGATTCCAATAAGCAGAGAGTTTATCATATCCTTCTAGACATGGATTCATCGTCCGCAACGTGGTATGGACCATAAATGTAATACTGGCTGATGTGTCTTCGTATCTAAGTGGCAAATCGCAAACCTCCGCATGGAAACAACATCCTGTCAAGAGGTTTATGATAGAACAAGATAGAACAAGAGCACACTCGTTCCTGATAAACGTTCGCAAAAGCATGAGATTGTCTCCTCGTAATGACTTGCAAGGACCACCTTGCTGTCCGGGGTAAAACCAACGCCATTCGCTTTGTAACGTCACCAAGGCGGGGGTCGTGTCTGTCGTACCTGATGAGCTGGAGTGTGCGAGACCCACTGTCATGCGCAATCAAAGGACAGATGTGACCATCCTACGAGGCAGTCTGAAGGTGTCTAGAAGAAAGTGCATTTGTGTGCGATGGGGGTACACTCGAAGAGGCGTACACGATCGCTAATTCAACAATTAGCGCTGTTCATCCAAAAGTCCATCTCGATTCTCAACCAAATATGAAAACAAACATTGAATATGTACGCAGGGCTTGAACGTAGTAAGCTAGGATGGATAGAGGGCTCGGGGAAGTAGGATTGTTCCTCGAACTCAGCGTTGAACGAACACAGTAAATACTTAAATGATTCATAGTTACATATCAGGATTCCCAACATTTTGGCTATATCAGTAGTTTACACCATACAACCAGGTCATACACGTAAGCTATGTTGTATGATACGCGTCCTTGAGCCGCTTGTTTACATACTCTCCGGCAGTTATAGAGCCATATTTCGCCGGCCTTTCTGCAGATACACAATTTGATATGGGCTGCAAGGACATATACATTGTCCGTTTTATGCAATTTTTTGTTTCATCGGAAAGGCTACACACCTTAATATTCACGTGGTAATCTGTACCGAAAAACAATGGGATGGAATACCGTTCCTTGCCGCTCTTATTTATAGCTCGGTGAACGGTGGACTTGAAGACATCATCTGCCGGACAATGTGTTTGAATATCCGGGGCATCTGACGGCAAAAAAGGGCAGCACTCACTGGTCCACATAGCGAGTTGGTCACCGATGCTAAAATGGGTGTCGTAAATACTTAGACATATTCAGAAAGGTATAGCTCACTTGATGACTAATGTATCTTTAATAGTAGGTGCATCGATCCATCGTTTCTGCGAGTTCATGATCTGAAGTGCTTGGACTTCCGGTTGTTGCCAGAGAATGGTGAAACACTATGGAAGGAAAACATCGAGTCAATTTCTTTTACAGTGATTTCGCACTCTGTTGATGTTCTGACCTCGAAGCTACGGAAGAAATGAGCAATAGTAGAAGAGAGGTGAGAAATAGTAAGTACTCGGTGTGGGCCCCGACACCGGGGGTATTGTCATTAATCTCGGGACGTCCGTCCTGTAGTGGATAATGCAGTGCTCTCATAGCTGCTGCGGAATTCCGCGTCTGAAAACATTTGGTGAGTTTTCTCGAAGGACACGAATAGTTGTGCAGGGCTGAGCTTGCCTTGTCATCGAAATATGTATCAGGCAGTTCGAGAGCCAGGGCAAAAAGCGGGAACAAAGCCTTACCAACGTTTACCGCTGCGTGACTGCCAGTGGAAAGAAGATTGAAAAACACGAACCTCATGACTTGTAGGTTAGCCGGACGTACTAGTATTCAAGGCAGGCTTCTCTGAATCCTGGACAATCGTCCGAGGGCCAGACATTGGCGCCTGCCATCGCACCATCGTTTGCTCTTTTCTCATCGTGCGCTTTCGCCTGAATTTCTTCCCATCCGATTGTAAAACCCTCGTGAAAGTCGCCTTTGTCGTTATTAGCTGAATCGATGTTTGAGTCGAGGGGTGGACTGTATCCTTTGAAATTGGCGACAGTCTTGTGGTATAACTTCATAACAAACCGACTCAGTGCCGGTAGCGAACTGCATGAGTTATGGTATGATAAGAGTCGTACCTTCATTTTTGTCGCCATCGGAAGACTGAAATACATCTGCACCGCGGCCAGAACGTTATCTAAACACGGCTGGGGGATACCATGATTTTGTACTGGGGAATGTACGATGAGGCGGGCTTGTCAGCATTTGATGACTACAGGGGCGCACTGTAGAAAAATCCAACTCGCATACACGCATCTCTGATCTCGGATGCTGCGGCCAACCTTCCCTCTGGTGTACCACACTTGCTCAGATCTCTACGATCGAATCGGTCAGAAGGGTTACTGGTAACTGGCCGACTCACGATCATCAGACTCACATGATCGGGATACTCGTGAATGCGCCATCTACACTAGCTGCGGTCTCTGCCAAAGACATGATGCATTGGTAGCGTTGTACGAAGAGTGGAAATTTCCACCCAGACGAAGCGCCAGTCCAAACAAGTTCCTAGATGCGGAACCTAAAGCACAAGATAAGTGGATGATTGATAATTGGTCGACAGTACAATATGACTGTTGTTGACATTTGCTGTCATTACATAATGGCGCCGCTCTGTTACGCGGTGGGCGCGGCTTTGGCATTTCAAGAAATCGCCGAAATATCCCATAGTCAATACGACAATTGGCACGGACGGAACTATGTACATAACACGCGGTCACTTTGATGGTTCACACGAAAACTCTAGTCTATCAAATGCTTGAGAATCCTGTGTCGACTCTTAGTCTGAGGCGTCCAGGTATTCACTACGCACCGGTGCGGTACGATGTTCTGGAAGACTAGATATCCAACGACCCCCGTTCCAGACGCCCTCGAGGAGTACGACTACATCATCGTTGGCGGCGGCACCGCCGGTTGTATCATTGCCAATCGCCTCTCTGAAGACTCAGGTGTTTCGGTACTCCTGCTTGAACGCGGGGGCGTCAAGGGAGGCTGGCTCTCCAAGATTCCCCTGCTCTCCATGCATGCACTTGCCACAGATGGATCTCGTTCCCGTGTGCTGCGCTCGACACCACAGAAACATCTTGGGGGCCGCATGATAGAGCTCGTCGGTTCCAACTCCCTCGGGGGTGCGTCGAAGATCAACGGGATGCTGTACAACCGTGGTATACCTGCAGAATACAATTCATGGCGTGATGGAGGAAGAGTCGGCTGGGGTTATGAAGATATGCTACGCTTCTTCACCCGCTCCGAGACAGATCTCGACCAGGATCCCCGCAACTCCAAGCCATATCATGGCACATCAGGTATGCCTACCACGGCACGCTGATGTCCACCTTCTCATGGCATATGCAGGGGAATGGCCAACCCGCTCTCATAGCTTTCCTTTTTGGAACAACACCCCACGGTAAATTTCGCCGTCTCTTGTTGATGTTCGTATTCATTTGACTGGTGTACGTATGCCAGCATCATACGAGCAACTACCGCACTCGGGGTACCTTACGTGGATGACTTGAACGATCCTTCTCAGCCTGCTTACGGGTGCACTAGAATGCACTACACCATAGACAGCAGTGGACGAAGAAGCTCGACATATACAGCATTCCTCCCCGCTCACCTCGTCAGCTCGCGCAGCGCTAACTTACATGTGTGCACGCCGGTTCTCGTGCAGCGTATTCAAGTTTCTTCCAGTCCTGGTACCTCAAGTGAGTCATCTGCAGAGGGTGTTTGGATACAGAGCAACATGGGTGGACCATCCCGTTTTGTGCGTGCAAAGCGCCAGGTCATCTTGTCCGCTGGACCTTTTAGTTCACCCCAACTACTCATGCTCAGGTCGGTTTCCCACTTTCAGGTCACCAGCTGAAATGATTCCCAATCCTATCAGTGGTATTGGACCTGTAGATCATCTCAAGGAGCACCAAATACCCATTCGCAAGGATCTTCCTGGTGTCGGCTCTTCTCTCGTACGTGAACCCTGGATTCATTTTGAGGAACAATAGCTAAGGATGACCTATCTGTAGCAAGATCACGCTGGGGTTCTCGTGCAATTCCGCGTTCCCTTGCGCGACTCCCTCACACAGCTGCAGCTGCGACCCTGGTTGATCATTGTGGTCTTGTTTCAGTACTTGCTCTTCGGCACGGGATGGCTTCTTGGCCCTTTGCCCGAACTATCCATCTTCATCCAATCTCGTCTCCTCGATGAAAAATCTCGTATCGTAATGCGCACGAAGGAAGACAAAGATGCATCTCTCCCAAGCAATCTCCCGGACATTGAACTCATGGCGGTACGAGGAATCATCTCTCCACCTCCGCTCATCTGCTTAACTGCTTTCCATGGGTACATTCCAGATTCCCGGCGGAGAGTTGGAAAAGGTTATTGACGGAGGCCTTGCTTTCTTGACTGTTACCCTTCGGCCTACCTCTACCGGGAGCGTCCGTCTCGCGTCCACGGACCCCTCCGTGAACCCCGTGGTTGACCCAAACTATTTTGCAACCGAGAATGACTGGCAGGTCATGCGGGACGCTGTGCGCTTTTCCCTGCGTGTCAAGCACGAGCTCGCAGCACAAGGTTACGCCATCTCGGACGCCGACGTTCCAGCTGGCCCAACGGACGCAGACATTGATGCGTTTGTCCAGAGCCGGTGTCAGAGCACGTACCACTACTCGTCGACGTGTCGCATGGCGCCAGAGAGCGAGGGGGGTGTTGTAGACGATCGTCTGAGAGTGTACGGCGTGCGGAACCTGCGAGTCGCAGACTCGAGCGTACTTCCGTCCATTCTGGGTGCTCATCTTGTCGCGGCGACGGCTGCGGTTGGTGAGAAATGTGCGGACATGATCAAGGAGGATGATCGATGATCGGTCATTTTGAGGAACAGGACTGTCTCGGGTTGGTGTTGCCACTCGATCTTGCTGGATTGTTTAGATTACGATGTTATTTAGAGTACGGTTGATTTCAGGGTTATGAACTCTTCTTCCCTTCGACCCTAGGGCACCTTAGGCACCACTTCTCAGCGCTTTTAGACCCCTTTTAGGGGGGTTCCTTGTTGGCGCAAAAGTGCCTATCCTTATCTTCACACTGTGGCATCAATGCACCACCCTTGTCCTCTCATCTCCTCGTGCCCTCAAAGCCGCCAACGCAAAGAAAAGTCCAGGTCCAGGTAGGCCAGTGCCACATCGAGCAGTAGCCTAAAATCCCGAGATCAGTCAAGCTCAAACCACTCAAACAAAATTGATTACACGGATAAAAAGTGGGCGAATAGCTTGTGGCCCATGGGAGTTTACTGGCGACGGACTCCAAACTTCGTCATGATCAGCTCATACCCTGCACAACAGAGCGGATTTCGGCTCGTGACGACGCATGCAGAGACGTTGAATCCTCCTAGGTCGATACACCACGGCGAAGCTCACCAGTTAGAAACATGGTCACTCGATCAGATCGTGCGTGCCTCCCTCATGTGATTGAGAATGAGATGGGTTGGGACTTCGATGTTGAACAAGACGATGATGACTCTACTTCGAAACAGCCCATCAACATCGGTGACAACGTTTCTACCCTGATGGTGGGAGCATGGCTGCGGGAGTCATGCGTCGTCGATGACGCCTGTTCCGGGACGGGCACTAATGTATGGGGAGGGGAAGCGAGGATGAAGAGGATCCATATAAAAAGCATGCTCGGACAGCATCGTCGGAAGGTCTGGATATAGAAAGGAGGATGCTTGGGGCCAAGGATGGCTGCGGGTCAATGCCAACGGGTGAGCACTCCTAGATAGACGAATGGATGTGATGTGTGTAAACATATCATCTTAGCAAGTGGCTGTGGGACCCGTCGTAAAACAACAGGTCCATTGTTCCTCGTATACAGGGACTCATCATACGCTACAGCTCAATTCACCTCCTTCAGCTACAGTTCTCCAGCATCCGAACGAATCGATACTTCCCGTAGCGGACAACGTGCTGCGGATCAAAGGGCAGCACATCCTGTGTCTTTTTCTGATGAGGTAGAGTTCCTTACGACAGCTCACATCCTATTAGATGCAATTGGGTTACCTGCATGGAGGTTGCGTATTCGCTCAGGTATACATGATGCCCCTGAGGTCATGAAGGCTGCATGAGACCTCGGCGTCAACACAATCACGCCGCCAATATCTACTCCAACGGTGGATCCGAACGCCTCGTAGTCGAGTTCATCCAAAAGGTACCTTGTGTTCTCGTGCTTGTAGACCACTTTCTATGTTCTCATTGTTCTTGTCTAGTATAAGGTCCCCCGTCACCAGATTGTGATCGCGTCGAAATGCAATGGCATCGTTGACATTGGCTTCCGCCCGTTCCTCATGCCCAGCCTCAAAGAACTACCACAATATGTCAACCAGTGTGGTCTCTCCCGTGCAGCTATCCTTAATACGGTCGAAGCCTCTCGCGCGCTTGGAGACCTCTTACCTCGGTCTCCTCCAAATCCATAGATACGACAACGAGGTCCCCACAGAGTACACATGAAAGCCCTCCACGACCTCGGTCAGAGCGGTAAAGTGCGCTACATTAGGGCAAGCTCGATGCGGTGCTGGCAATTCGCCCATCTCAACGAGGTGCCGAGCAAAAATGGCCGGTCCAAGTTTGTCAGCATGCAGGACAAGTACTCGTTGCCTTATCGCGAGGAGGTATATCTCCATTTCACGAGTCACTCTATGGGGTATGTTTTGACGTGACATAGGAGCGCGAAATACTGGCGTACTTTAAATTCAATGGAATCGGTGTCATCCCTTGGACATTTCTTGCAATAGGAGACCTCGCCCGGCCATTTGGCACTGAAACCGTCCGACGCAACGCCGTCAAAGGTAGCATGTTCGAAACCAAGTTCTCAAAGGCCGACGTGACCATCATCCACCGCGTCGAGGAACTCGCGAATAAGAAGGGTGTCAAGGTGGGACAGATCGCGCTGGCATGGGTCTGTCAAAAGGTTGTGAGTCCCATCGTGGGTGTCCACTGTATTCAAAGGTTGGAGGAGAGTGTCGTGACCGACATCGCGTTGGCACCGGAGGAAGTAACCTATCTCGAAGAGCCGTACGCATGCCTTGGGTTTTCTCAATCATGCCACTGTTTGATATGCTTGTCCACAGATATGTCCCAAAGCCTATTCGTGGTCACCGCTAAGGGCACGAATGGTCCGGGGCGTAGATGTATAACTGCGTGTTTGTAGTAACAACATGTGCTGATTCGAAAAAGAGCCTGAATTATGCAAAAGGAAAACAACTGGGAATACAGATACGAGGAGAACTAAGTCAAACACGGTATCCCGGAATCAAGTGGCCCGGTCACCGGTCGTGTAGCACAGCAAGGATAAACCGATCGTCTGTACTACCTCATCACGCGTCAACGTTTCAACCATCACGCTCTCGAACAGGAACTTCAAAAGAGAATAAACCGCACCTTGGGTTAGGGTTAGATCACGTAGCACAACAAGGAGAAGTAGATTATTAGAAACCTGGAGCACTTCACAGATGTTCTCAAGGGTCCAGCCATGGTTCAATATATCCAGGGCACACTCTTTAATGTCGTCGCTGATCTTCCTGTTGCCCATTGTCACGGTGAGGCCAAACATATGTGTATGCAGTGTCGGCGTTGAGACGTCCCCACGAATTTCCTTTTTTGGCTTCTGCGGCGGAGAACAAAATAAAAGTCGCGACTCCCATTCATTTTGCAATCTGCTGTAAGCACCTGGCCAGCCCGGTCAAGCTCAAGCAATGTAAAGATCACTCGTAGACAGCAGTATCCGAAGACGGGGTCGGAGATAAGCCCAATAAATTGTGATGACGAAAGCTCCACAAATACAGATAAACCAGATGATAACATTGAGGGAAATTGCCAACAATCACCAGGCAGCAAAGTGGCAGAATCTACTTCAAGTCTTTGGCGCCTTCGGTCGTCTCACCCAAGTTCTCCGTGATTCGTCTTGCAAACAGTTTTTGGGAGGCGGGTAGGACTCGGAACCATAGTTGAACTTGGTTGCTTCCCAGTCAAATGTATGTAAGTTGACTCTGACCATTGAATATGTAAGAGCGGAATGGTTTGTGGTGCTCGTATTCATGGTCGTAGGGATCTCTACATTGGAATCATCTGCTAGCAGAATCCGTTGTTCCATTCCATTACAATTAAAGAAAATACATGCAAATCTTGCACAATTCAGACAGAGCATGTAGTACCTCCACGAATCAATGGTACCCCATGTCTCTAAAGCTGATCTTCATAGTGCCATTCTATTGGCAAATTCATTCTTCACGAACTCCACAATCACATCACAAGAGGGGCGCAATTTAGCAACCAAGGACCAGCATTGACCAATGAACTCCCATTGGTGGTTAGCAATAACGTTCTCAGTGGGACGTCTGGGCATGATTCCCTTTGAAATCGCATAGATGACCTCCATCTCGTGCATATCATAGAAAGGAACCTTCCCCGACAAGATCTGCTCACAAAGATCCACGATTACTACAACTGAGAGGAGGAAAAACCAAATGGGAACGAACCTGCAACATGATACATCCAAATGAGAACACATCACTCTGCCATGTTGCAACAGCCTTGGGCAGATTATTGTTGTCTTCTGGGAGGACAAGCAACTCGGGAGCTGTCCAGCGGATTGTTCCCCTGCCTTGAAATGGTGTAGCAAACACAGATCCAAGTCTCAGATCGCATAGCAGTGTCAACAAGCCGAAATCGGCGATGCATGCTCTTCCACTCGCATAAATGAGCACGTTCGACTAGCTCGTGGGTTACTACACTGGATGGTGGAATGACAAGAACGCTTACGCCTGAAAGATCTCCGTGGACAACCAATTGCAAGTGCACTGTTAGCCGCCATTTTGTCAGTAAGGAATAGCCCTGCTTCATGTATAATCACGTACGATACTGTAGGCCAGCAGCAATATCATTAAGCTGCGAATGAAGCTTGACATCAGGCTGCCATGCGACGATGGTGTTCAGAAGTATCACTTACCAGAAGCAACCGACCCCGAGTTGTAAGCTTCTCATTGTGTTCAAGGTAAGACGTGAGAATGCCATTCTCGACCCATGGACAAATCATGGCAGGACAGTCCCCGAAGCTCATAGTCGTGCCAAATAATGGCAGAACATTGGGATGGTCCATGCTGAGCCATACGGCGATCTCTCGACGAATTCGCTGGGGAGTCATCTCATCAGTGAGTAAAATGAAACACTAGGAATCGAGATGTGCACCATCAATTTTTGGGGCTGCTTGTCTTCGGTAGAATATATTTTGATCACTTTGATGGCGACCTGGAGAGTGTCAGCTAGGTTGGATGACCACAAGGGGATGATGTACGTCGATTGACCGCCCGCGGACATGGAATATGCCTTTGTATATGTCAGCGAAACTTCCAGCTGCGGAGGGTTGTTCTCCTTCTCGTGTCACGTAACCGGTGAGATCGTTCGGGAATATGGTTCGGCTTTCCTCCAAATAGATCTGTGGGCAGCTCAAGCTGGATGTGATAAGACTTACATATTGCGGAAATTGTGCGCAGTCAGCGATGGTTCTCCTTCGTGTATTACAGTAGTTGCTTGATGACTGCCTGAGCTCACGGTGTTCTGACTCCTCAAGACGTGCTGCAGGAGCATAAGTCTACGTCACGAATACATAATGGAATGCCCAACGAGAGCGTCAACGTCTGTACTATGGTCTTTGCCGGGTATCGCAAGCATGCCTGACAACTACAGCAGGGTTTGTTGCACACACCAGGAGCACAATGCAAGAAACATGACGTACCTCTCCCCTTGCCGACGGGACAGCAATGGTTGAATTGTGGGGATGAGGATGAGCCTAGATGAGTTTGGAAAGACAGGGTAACGCTGTTCATAAAATGAACGGACCATACACACCTTGATGAAACGATCATCACCACTTGGGGTGGTTTCCTCGTTTCGTTGGTCTTGTTTCGTCTTCAGGAAATTATAGATGACGACGATACAACGCGAGAAGGGTAATAATGATTGTAAGACAATAGCACAATAGAGTTGACACTGACTCACTCGCTGGATGGGACACGAGAAGGGAGAAACAGTCTGAGAAACCACCACAGGCAGGGAGCCGATGATCACTCACGACCTGGATGGTGCGAGAAGGGAGAGGATTGGTGAGACAACAGCAAGAGCAGGGAGGCGGGAATTGGAAAGAGTTCGGTGATGCAGCGGACTAGCAGGGAGCTAATGATCACTCACATCCTATATGGGACGCGAGAAGGAACGGGCGGTCTGAGACAGCAACGCAAACGGGGAGCCGACAATCACTCACATCCTTGACGGGACGCAAAAAGGAAGGACGCCCGGAGACAATGATACAGAAAGATAACCACTCACGATCTAGATGGGACGCAAGAAGGGAGAGACGGTGTGTAAGACAGCAGCATGAGCAGAGAGCCAACGATTACTGACGAACTGGATTGCAAGCGGGAAGAGAAAGACGAGATGTGAGAGAGTAGCACGAGCAGGGAGATGACAATTGCTCACATCCTGGATGGAAAAGGAGAGAGGGTCAGTGAGACGGTAACACAAGTATAGGATGGACGACGACTCACAGCCTAGATGGGACGCGAGATGGGAGAGACGGGTGTGAGAGAGCAGCACAAGCAGGGAACCGACGATTGCTCACGGGCTGGGTTGGACGGGGAAGAAAAGAAATGGTGTGTGACAACAGCACGAACAAGGAGTCGACTATCACTCACGAACTAGGTTGGACGCGGGAGAGGATAAATGGTCTGAGAGAACAGGACCAGCAGGGAGACAACGATCGCTCACATCCTGGATGGAACACGAGAAGGGAGACAATCGGTGAGACAGCAGCACGAGGAAGCAGCTGACGATCACTCACAGCCTAGATAGGACACGAGAGAGCAAAAATGGGCTTTGAGACAGTGTGGCGGGGAGGGAGCGGACGATCACTCACAAACTGGATTGGACAGGAGAAGGAAGAGGCGGTCTGTCAGACGGCAGCACGAGTAGGGAGCCAACGATCACTCACTTTCTGGATGGGACGCGAGAAGGAAGTGACGGTCGATCAGAGGCAGCATGAGCACGGAGCCGACAATCACTCACGGCCTGGATGAGCCGCCAGAAAGATGGTTGGTCAGACAGCGGCACGAATAAGGGGTAGACGATGGCTCACGTCCTGTATAGCGCGCGAGAAGAAAACCACAGTAAGACAGCAGCACGAAGTGGGAGCCGACTATCACTCACGAGCTACATAGGACACGAGAAGGGAGAAGTTAGTGAGATAGCAAGATGAGCAGGGAGTCGACGATTACTCACTCGCTGGATTGGAAGGAAAGGACAGAGAGTATGTGATACAGCAACAAGAGCAGGAAGCCGATGCACACTCACAACCTGGATGAGGGGCGAGGACGGAGGGACGATCAGGGGACAGTAGCATGAGGAGGGAGCATATCACCACTCACTCGCTGTATAGGAGATGAGAAGGAAAAAACAGTATGTGAGGCGGCAGCACGGACAGGGAGCGAGTGATGACCCACCCGCTGGTGGACGTGCGAGGAGGAAAAGACATTCAGTCAGACAGCGCCATGAGCAGGGAGGCGACGATCACTCACTCGCTGGATGGGACACGAGAAGGGAGAGAACATCTGTGAGACAGCAACACAATCAGGAAGCCAACGATCACTTACTCGCTGGATGGGACATAAGAGGGGAGAAGTGTTTTGTGAGACAGTGGCACAAACGACGAACCGACGATCACTCACGATCTATATGGGACGCGAGAAAGGAGACAGATGGTCTGTGAGACAGCAACACAAGCAGGGAGTTGATGGTCACTCACCAGCTGGATTGGACGCGAGAAAGGAGACAGTCTAGGAGAGAACAGCACGAGCAGAGAGCCAACAATTGCTCACATGCTGAATGGGACGCGAAAGGGGAGAAACAGTCAGTCAGTCATCAGCATAATCAATGAGCCGACGATCACTCACTATCTAGATGGGCCATGAGGAGAGAAAGACGATCTGTGATACAGCGGCACAGGCAGGGAGCCAACGAGCACGTACAAGCTACGTTGGACAAGAGGATGGAGACACGGTCGGTGATGCAGCAACACGAACAGGAAGTCGAAGATTACTCACCGGCTAGATGGGGTGCAAGGTGGGAGAGACATGAGACAGGAGCACGAAGAGGGAGTTCACGACCACTCACGCTCTGGATGGGACGGGAGAAGGGAGAGACAGTGGGTAGGATAGCAGCATGGACAGGCATCCAACGATTACTTACAAACTAGATGGGAAAGGAGAAAGGAGAGACAGTCTGTATGGTAGTAGGAAGAACAATCAGTCAACGATGACTCACATCCTGGATGGGACGCAAGAAAGGAGGGGCGGTCGGTGAGATCGCTGAACGAGCAGGGATCGGACAATTACTCACCGGCTGCATGACACGTGAGAGGGGACGGATAAGACAGCATCACGAGCAGGGCACCAACGGTCACTCACTTCCTGGATGGGACGCAGGACGGCAGAGACGGACGGTCAGACAGCGGGACAAGCGGGGAGCCCAGAACCACTCACGCGCTGGATGGGACACGATGCGTGAGAGACAGCGGGCAAGATAGTACCACCAACAAGGAGCTCAGAATCACTCACGCGCTAGATGGGACACGAGACGGTCGGTCAGACAGCAGGGCGAGTAGGGAAACGACTATCACTCACACGCTGGATGGGAAGGGACGCGGGAGAGGCGGTCGGTCATACAGCAGCACGGGTAGGGATCCGACGGATGGGATACGAGACGGGAGAGACAGTCAGTCAGACAGCAGGGTGAGCAACGAAAGACAGGAGAGACGGCCGGTAAGATAGCAGGACGACGAGGGAATCAACGATCACTCACCTCCTGGATTGAACCCGAGAAGGGACGGTCAGTCAAACAGCAACAAGAGTGAGGAACCGACAGTCACTCACGAGCTAGATGGGACGCAAGACGGGAGAGACGGTCGGTAAGATAGCGGGACGACGAGGGAACCAACGGTCACTCACTTCCTGGATTGGACCCGAGAAGGAAGAGACGGTCGGTAAGATAGTGGGACGACGAGGGAACAAACGGTCACTCACTTCCTGGATTGGACCCGAGAAGGAAGAGACAGTAGGTCAGACAGCAGGGCGAGAAGAGAACCGACGGTCACTCACGCGCTGGATGGGACACAGACGGTCGGTCAGACAGCAGCAAGAGCAGGGAATCGACGATCACTCACTTCCTGGATTGGACCCGAGAAGGAGGAGACAGTAGGTCAGACAGCAGGGCGAGTAGGGAACCGACGGTCACTCACACGCTGGATGGGACACGGAACGGGAGAGACAGTCGGTAAGATGACAGGATGGCCAGGGGATCGACGTCACTCACACGCTAGATGGGACACGAGATGGGAGAGATGGTCGGTAAGATAGCAGGATGGTCAGGGAACCGACGTCACTCACGCGCTGGATGGGGCAGGAGAAGGGAGAGACGGTCGGTAAAATAGCAGGACAGCCAGGGAACCGAGGGTCACTCACGCGCTGGATGGGACACGAGATGGGAGAGACGGTCAGTCAGACAGCAGCAAGAGCACTTAGAGCAGGGAGCCGTAGATCACTCACTTTCTGGATGGGACGCGAGAATGAAGAGACAGTCGGTCAAACAGCAGCAAGAACAGGGAACTGACAATCACTCACGACCTGGATGGGACACGAGAAGGGAGTGACGGTCGGTCAGACACTAGGACAACCAGGGAACTGATGATCACTCGCCCACTAGATGGAACACGAGACGCGAGAAATGGCCAGTCAGACAGCAGGACGACCAGGAACCGGGGATCACTCACTGCCTGGATGGGACGCAAGATGGGAGAGATGACCGGTCAGATAGCATCACGGAGAATGCCTCACAGTCCGGTAGCTCACCATTCCGGAACCCTGGTTCATGGTAAGTCTTTAACTAGTGGAATTGTGAGCATATAATCATTCACATCCTAATGGAATGCGAAACATGAGAGACAGTCGGCCAGACAGTAACATGGGCTGACAACCACTCACATCCTGATGGGACATGAGACATGAGAGGTCGGTCAGACAGGAACACGAGCATAGAGCCAACAATCACTCACATCCTGGATGGGACGTGAGACACGAGACTCATCAGACAATGGCACAAGCAAGACACGGCCGAAGATCACTCACAGACTGGATGGAACACGAGAGGCGGTCAGTCAGATAGCAGCCGAGGGATGAGTCGCAGCCAAGCAGCTCACCATTCCGGAAAGCTAGTAAGCTATGACGAGTCTTGAACTAGTGGTGGTGTGGTCAAGAACGCTCTGAAACACTGGTGACCCAAAGCCTCGTGTCGGACTCCCAGCAATCCCAAATTCAAGTTCCGCTCGAGCTCTGTCGGACATTTATTTATTTGGTCATTTTGAAGTTAAGTCTCAAACTTATTTATTTATTAATTGGTCATCTTGGAATTAAGATTCAAAATAAAAATCTCAGAATCCTTGGAAATGTATACCATAAAATAGAGCCCTAATAATCTGCTTTCCGCGCCAGACCCTCTGGCGCCATGGAAGCGCCTGGAAGCGCCTGGAAGCGCCTCCCAAACGGAAGCGCTCTTTTCTGGCCATG
>JBBPQP010000533.1:0-22921 GCA_038092555.1 Boletus subgraveolens
GAAGACATTGTTGGTTGGTTGGTTGTGACTGTGACCCTTCCACCATTCTTTGATAACACCCTGGTTGTCTTTGTGAACTTGGAAATGCATGTTGGTGGCTCTGGCATTGAGGATTGTGAGGACAAGGAATTCCATTCTGATAGCTTCTGCCCAGCTGATATCCTTACCATGAGACTGCCAAGCTAGTTTGAAGTACCATTCCCTTCATTTCCCATTGAAGGAGATGCTAATTCCAGTGGATGCGCTGGCATCTGAGAAAGCAGTGGAGTCAACCATGGACTGCAAGGAGGGAACAGGAGAGGGGGGCAAGGATGTGGAAAGCCTTTTACACCACCAATTTAAGTCCTTGATGGTGCCTCAAGACAAGGTTTTGGATTTGAAGGGTTTGTCACCATTAACACCTAGCATGGTCTCTAGGTTGATTAGGTATGGTTTTCCTTCTGGGTGTATGAGGGACACATGTATCAACTTGCTGTGTAGTTTTTGGACCTTATTGAGGGTGTGCATATGTTTGAGACCTCAGTTGTCTATGATGAGTATGTATTTGGCTTGCTTGGATTCAGTAAGTTGAATGGTTTGGTTGGTGATGTTCCATTAAAGGTCAATGAAAATTGGCTGGAGGGAGAATGGGATGTCTTTGGATGCTTCCCATGGAATTTCCAGTGTATTTGAGACTTGGTTTATATCACTGATGTCATAGGTGGAGAATCTATTAAAGAGAGACCTTAGGGATGCAGAGGATAGGTCCCTTAGGAGGAATTGATAATTCTTGTCATGTTCTTTGGCAGAGCTGTCACATAGAGGAGGGCCTGGAAACCAAGAGTGGTGACTAGGCCTCCAAGGTTGCAGATCTCAGTGGCATGAAGGGTACATTTGGTATTGTAATACTCTATTATGCCCCTGGGAATGTGAATGAAGAGGTGATCATTGACCCACCTGAGGATGGGTCTAATGCCATGTGCCCACATGATGTCTGCTCCAGCTTGACCAATGTTGCCATATAGCTCTTGAGGTGGTGAAGCCAAAGCACAGCAATATATGTATTGCAAATTGGGAGTTGTTCAGGCAGACTACTAAGACATGCCACTGGAAAGGGTGAAGTGGGATTGTACAATATGCTTTGGCTATGTCTCTGACTGCACCTTGTGATCCTGGGGGTAAGTTGGGGAGAAGGGACACAATAGAGAACACATTGTAGGAAGTGGGGTACAGGTCTGCACTGACATACACATTAATGGATGATATTGTGGATGGAGCATGGGGGAATGACAGGTTTTGTATGAGACAGAACTTTCCAGGCTTGCCTGGTTTGGGATGAAGGAAGGAGAAGAGGTTTGAAAGTGACTAAGAGCACATTTGATCTTGTGCTCTGTGTATGGATCTAAGTATCTACCTTTGTTGAATTCTTTATGTACAATTTCATCAAATCCTGGTGCTCATATAAAGTGTCGTTGTTTGGGGGTGCATATGTATGAGAAAGGAGGGGAATGCCAGCTGAGAAGCCAATGTATAGTCAATTGTAAATCTGGGGGTATCTGTCTATGAGGTTGATGCTGGTGAGGGCAATGAGCCAAGCCTCCACCTCATAAGATGTTAGAGCTTGGGTGCCTCTGAGTATGATGGTATTGTTGAACACCATGGTTAGCATTGCCACATCCAGAGCAAATATGTTTGATGGATTGATGCAAAATGGAGCGCCCATTCAGTTTCTGCCAGTCACTATGCAGAACATCTCCCTTGGCATTGATGAGAGCCTTGGATAGATCATCTGGTGTGTATGGGGGAACTGTCCCAGAGTTGGGGGTTGTTGCATTTGTGGACCTAGTGTGGGTGGTGCCTGAGGCACACAGGGCACATGGACTTGCACTTGGAGTCTCTGGGAGGGGGGTCTCAAGAGGGGAGCTGCTTATGTTCTTCAGGAGAAACTACACTGGCTGACAACATTAGTGGTGGGGGGGAGATTGGGACCTGGCATCTCAGTGCTGTTCCATGTATGTGTCCTGACACTGGCATAAAGCAGTGCAAGTGGCAAGAGGGAGAGGGAGAGGTAGGGGGGATTTTGGCTAGGGATTTGATCCTGCTGATGTAGATGGTGGGATGGCATAGTGGTGGGATGTTCAACAACAGTGGAGCAAGGCCATGGCGCCAGAAAGAGAGCAGGGAGGGAGAGAGAGCAGGGAGAACAAAGAGGGGGAGGTAGAAGAGTAAGCAGATGGAGAGAATTTGAGAGGGTGGTGAGATGAGGTGGAAGGGGAAAAAAGGGGGAAAAAACAAACCTGTTGGAGAGATGCCTGCTCATTGTATTGTTTGTCTTTCATGCAATTTATTCATCAATGTGTCATTGACTATGGAGATATCATAGGCCTTTTCATTGTCCACCTTGAGATTATTATGCCACTGGTGTCAGATGCAGGCAGCATGCGAGAGAATGATGAGGTTGCCATTGGTTGTCATCCACTGGAGGTGGCTCTCAAGGTTCCAGAAGGACATTGCCAGCACATTGATGTGCTTTTTGGGCCATGATACCTACTTGAGGTGGTGGAAGAAAGATATCCTTGCTTGGAGGAATTTGCTGAATAAGAGCTGATGGTCAGTGCACATTCTGGGATGCTTTGACAGAGGCAACTGGTCTAGCTTGAGAGGCTAAAAGTGTCATCTGTGGAGGATTTGATATGTTTGGCAGCATTGTTACAGCTCTCTGGGACTAGAGCTTGACAAAGTCAAATGTGGAGATTTTTTGAAGGGCATACTGGGAAGGTCTGTTGATGATGATGCTGGGTGGTGGTACACCAGTGTTGAAGTTGCTCATCTTGGGTTTTTTATTTTCAGCCTCTCATTTCTCACTGTCTGCTTCTTCTTCAGCTAGTTTGCAGGCTTCTTTTTCCCTTGCCTGCCTTTCATTGGCTAGGAGCTCCTCTTCCCATGCCTTGGCCTGTTTTTGGGCAAGGCAGGCCTTGACTCTGTATTCATGATCATTATCCAAAGCCTTATTGAGGTGGTGGACTGCTTTCTCTTGGTCATATTTGTGTGCCTCCATGATAGCCTCTCTGATGAGACAGCAAGCTGCTGAAGTGAAATTGGGGCATTCTTTGCTGGTTGGATTGACTATGATGGAAGTGAAAAGTGATGAAAAAGTGTTACGGTTATGGAGGAGACCCCTCATCAATTTTCTTCTACGTCTCCTCCTCCTCGTCCAC
Organism: Boletus subgraveolens; assembly: GCA_038092555.1. Lineage (NCBI taxonomy): Eukaryota > Fungi > Basidiomycota > Agaricomycetes > Boletales > Boletaceae > Boletus > Boletus subgraveolens. Next base: position 3,198 of record JBBPQP010000533.1, read on the forward strand.
CGACTCCTATCCCTTTGTCAGTTACCCCTCCTCTCCATTTTGACCATCCTGGCACCTCTCTATTCCAATCCCTGTTCTCTGACCTCAGGGACTATCATATCCCTACATCCACATGGGCTGACCTCTTAGATGAATCTCTCTTCGAGGGATGAGGCTATCTCCTGTCGAGACAGCATCTCTCACCACTGCCTCCGGATACTTCCCTATACCCACTGCCTCTGGCTTTTCCTCTTCTGACTCTTATTTACTTACTCTGACTCATCCAGACACTGCCTCCTTCATAGCCTCTCTTACAGCTATGCGTTTTCCCATTTTATCCTGATCGTTTATCTCACATGCCTCACAATGCAACATGTCTCTTTCCTTATATATCCTTCAGACTCCGATACCTGCCCTAGAGTCCTCAGTATATATATTAGGGCACCGCCTGTATGCCTTTCTTTTCTTAACCTTAATCTACACTATTTCGTGTGGACCATCATTCCTCAAGATTCTCCTCCCTCGTGCCTCTCCTCTCCTCTCTCTCATCCTCCACCCTTCCAACTCTGGGCCAGTCCCAGTACTGCTAGCTTTGCTAGGTCATTCACACTTAACTCCTTAACAGAGGTGACCAAGTGTAGGAACAAGGCTCTGACTTAACTCCTTGTTGAGAAGCCAAGTCAGACACTACATGGTTCTACACGAACGTGTACCATTGTTACGGGTCGTAACAAAAAGAAGGAAAGAAGGGAAAACAATGAGCAAATGGCAAGTTGGGCAAAAGAAATGATGGGATGGCACAGTGTGTGACAACAAAAAATGAAAGAGAGTACAGCCAGATAAGTGGTGCAGTAGCAGTACAAAAGAAAGAGAAGATGCATGCCTCATTGTGCCACAGGGTTACACTCCATTTCAATTGATGTCTAGAATGTCTGCATCCTTGGAATTACATCCTATTCTGATCAGACACATAATTTATGTATAGAAAGGCTTCTTTTTGGTTCATTGGACACTTTACTTCATTCCTTACTTGTTTCACACCATCTTCCAACCCTTGTAGTCATAGGTCTACTTTTAACTACATTTGTTCTACACAGTCCAGGATATGTCCAGACTATAAAGTCTTGTATTTAGTATTGCTAATGTATCTTTTGAATCCCCATCTATTGTTATAAATCAACTACAATGAGTCCTAAGGCCAAACAATGTCTTTCCACTCACAAATACTGCCACATTGTCAGTCTTCTATTCTGCATTCCACACCTTCACCAATCTGCACATTCTGCACCTCATTTTTATCCAGAAATGGACCAGACTCACCATTTCTTGGATAGGAAGCCTCTAGAAGTCCCATCTTGACCTACATATATTCCACTCTGGATCCCTATAGGGACAAATCTATCATTTCCTTCTTCCTTGCTACTAACTGGATAGGATTTGACATCTTGGACCTTATAGCTGTTTTACAGCAACCCACACAAATATTTGTGAAGAGTGCAGATTCTATATACATCATGTAGCTGAAGTACTACAACATTCTGAGCAATTACTCAAAAGAGCACTAGCAGCACCAGAGAAGTTTGCAGAATAGAGTTCCATAGAGGCATGGAGGAGGGCAACCATGCAATTGTGGTATCTTTTTGTTTTAGTGATGAGTGCCTATTTTTGCTTATGGCAAGCCACATCCAGTGCTTGAATGACTGCTGGATCAATGTGATCCATTAGTGTCCACCTTGCACAGTATGCATGAGTCTAACATATCAAGGTAGAGGAAACTACTCTACAATGTATAATCAACCAATGTCCAGAGTACATCTGGAATGTACAGGGGATCTGTACAAGTGTCTGAGAGGTAAAAATAAACACCCCCAAGGAGTAATTTGGATTGAAAGGACAGGTCAATTAAGTTCTGTCCATGTACTAAAGAAGTGAGAAATGCCTCCCTCAAGATATCTGAGAAGGATATCATAATAGATGATGCTAGTGCATCCTTGCATGTAGAGAATAACTCTACTGGGAGAAGCTGAACTTGATTATCCCTCTATGTTACAATTCATGCAGGTGGAAGTTGCACCAAATACAATAGGTGGGCTGAACACATTTCCAAGGCTGCAATAAATTGCAGATATTGATTTACACTATCCTATAGAATTCACTAGTTGTGAATATGAAAGAGGATGGAACAAGAGTAACAGGGCCCAGATGGAGGGCCATGGTCTAAACATAGACCAAACTAGAAGTGCATTGGAAACACATGCAGATCAAGTATGGTCTCTTGTAGAATACCATATGGAGGTGGCAGATGACCTCCATAATATGACATTCACTTTGAGACAAAGGAGGGTAAATTCTCCATCCATCAAATGAATAAGTGAAAGCATCACTGGACTGGAGGTGAATGTTTATGACACAAGACTTCCAAATGTCAGGATTTATCCTGATGATATCATTGTGGAAACCCCACATGGAAATATGACCATTGGAAGGAATAACACCTCCAATTGACACAAAGTACAAATGGCAGCCATTGATGCTGTCAGCCCCATGATGGACTATACTTTCTGGTATATAATGCATACAAAACTATTACCTGGATAGTCTATACAGACTTGCCCACATATTATGGTTTTGGTGTTATCCCTGGTCTTTTTCTTCCCACAACCTCATGACCTTCACCTGACCACTCCAGTCACTGGACTTGGTGCACTCTTGCACTAGTTTGCATCTGATATGTCACATCACACTATAGCCTTGACTGCCCCAACACAGTTCTCTGCTATATTCATTTCCTTTTTCTATATTTCTATTTCTCTCTTCTGTATTAATACAATAGACATTACCTTGGTCATATAACCACTCATGTGCCATCACATCACAACACACCATGGTGATTCCCATAATGCATTCTTGCATCTTATATCTTTCCCATGAACATGACCTCTTTTCTTTCCTGTTTTTATCCTCACCAGACTGGCACCAGCCTTCCCAATCCAGTTATATCCTTACTATACTTGAACATTCCCTATTTCAGCTATGCCTGCCCTAAAGCCTTTATGGCTGGAATATACATATATGTAAGTTAGAGCTCTGCTACAACATAACTCTAACCTTGATCTACACAACCAACCTTATGGTACTTGCTACATTGTGCAAGTCATTCATTTCCTGCAATCCCCTCTTGCTTGCCTCTCTCAGCACCCTCTCCTCCTCTTCTTACAAAGAGTCATTCCCTTTGTCAATGAACTACCAGTCCAAGCCTGGTAGTAACCTACTTAACTTTTTCCTTCCATTTTGGTATAGTTCCCACCTTACAAGTTGCCCTGGACTTTATTAGTGTCAACCCTGTCTAGTGTGTATTGTTCAAGGTATACACTTTTATGTACCATTGTCACAAGTCACTAGTTGTGTACCTGTCCAGAATAGATGAAGGCAATGAAGCTTTCTCCATCCAACTGACTCCCAGGTCCTATAAGGTCATTATGACCTCATAAGGGCTCTACTGGGGAAGGGAAGATGGAGAAAATAGCAAAGAGAGTAGTAGAAAAGGCAGTACTGCAGCTAATGGTACTTAATTCAAATAAAATATTCATATTCTACACAATGAGGATATATGTACCTCAATTACAGAATCAATGGTTCCAAAAATACAAGCAAATCATTGGAGGAGTAGTACCAAAACTCCCTTCACTTCAAGAAGTCAACCATCAGATTTTGCTGATTGATGACAAGAAGCTTTATTCACATCACCTTCCATATTGCACAGATGCTCTGAAGCAACAATTGTCAGATAAAGTCTGACTATACACCAATGTAGAGTGGTGGAATGTGAAAAGTATTCCACAGGCTGCACCAATGTTATATATATCCCAAAGAAAAATAAGAAACTGTGAACAGTTATTGACTGTTGCAAGAGAAACAACAACACAGTCAAGGATGTAATATATTCCCTGACCAGGACCAGATCCAAATGGATGTGGCCTGAGTGAAGTATCACTCAAAGATTGATTTATCAAATGCATATGAACAGGTTTGGATCAAACTGCAGGACATTTGGAAGACAGTCTTTGTTATATAATATACAGGACCTTCATAAGTCAGGTCATGTAGCAGGGTGATTGTAATGCCCCCACAATATTCCAATGTTTGATAACTGTGATTCTTCTAAAAAAGGCTAAATTTTACCTTGAAAAGGAAAAATGTGATTTGTATGCAGACAGACTTGACTGTCTAGGTCATATTATTGACTGTTACAATGCAGGCAATCTTTGAGTGAACTTGTTGATCCCTTTGTTCAAGATACTAATGTTTAGCACCTACTTAGAAGTAAAGTGAAGACTTATAGAAGTCTGACTTTAGGAGAACACCAGAAGATACACTTAGATTGTGTAGAACTAGCTAAGGAGCTATTCTATGTGGTAGGGGTTTTTATAGGAGAGAGAAAAGGCAGTATCTAGACAAATAAAGGTAGTAGTAACCAGTCCAGGAAAATTGGAGTAAGGGAACCAGTTTGGTGGGATAGGGAATGATAAAGATATGGAACTACAATCTGATTGGAAGTATGAGTTGATTGAAGAGGAGAGGAGAGTCCATGAATGGTGCAAGGTAACAAAAGAGACTGATAACAAAAAGAGTCATACTTGTTACAAGGAGAAATAGAAGGTATATCCATCTACTGTAACATTGACCATAGGGGCATACACACCAATAAGAACAAGATGTTCCATATCTGAGAGTGAAGAACACCCAAGTCCCTCAATGAAGTACAATAATTTGTTGGGCTCATTGAATATTTGATACAATTCATGCCAGATGTATTAGTATATATCACACCTATAACTGGAATACAGAGGAATGGACATCTGTTCCAATGGAGGGAAATCCATGATAGATGCTTCCAGATAATGAAAGATCTGGCATGTAAATATCTGATCCTGAGGCCTGTAGACCCAAGAAAAGAAGAGCCTAGTATATGGCTTGTGTGTGATGCCTCATTGTATGGCATGGATGCACTATACAGGCAAGAATCTGATTGGAAAACCTGCAGACCAGCAGGATTCATGTTAAAAAAGTTTAGCAATGCTTAACAGAATTATAGAACATTTGAGTGAGAAACCCTCACAATAATTGAAGTGTTATTGAAGTGGGAAAATAAACTCCTCAGCTTCAAATTTACAATCATTACTGATCATGAGGCTTTAGGCTACCTCAAGACCCAGTGGAAATTGTCTAGTAGGCAGGTCTGCTGGAGAGACTACTTATCACAATTTGACATAAATATCATATACTGTATATATGCAGAAGGTTCAGAGAACTGTATAGCAGATTGCTTATTTCACTACTATAAAAGAAAAGGAGAGGATGACATCTTTGATGAAACAATCAATTGGGCCAATGCAGATGTATGCTTAGATCTGGAGGGAGATGATCTCTCACAAGATCAATGGCTTGAGCTGAGATTATCAGTGATAAGGGGAGAGGACAATCCCCAGAAAAGTCAGCATTTAAGAGAGAAATGGGAGAACTGTATTCTCAAGGCTTAGGAAATGACCTCAGCAGTGGAAAGGTCAAACAAGGATCCACCTTATGCAAATGCACAAGATAATCCAACAATTCTCAAATCTGCTGAGGCTTCCAAAGCCCCACTAATCAATAATAATAATATGCCAGAGTTTCTGGATGCTTTCATAAAGAATATAAAAGCAAACCTTTATTCACAAAAATACCTGACAACCCAACTTGTCACCACTCTCAATTCAAAGAGAGGCAAGGTCTCCTTTATACAAATAATCAGGGAGACAAGGAGATATTATACCTCCCCCATACAACATATGTACAAGGGTGATAATATTATTACTGGTATAGTGAACTAAGCACACAAGGTACTTGGTCACTTTGGGTCACAAAGGACCACAGATTATATCTGCAGATGGTACTGGTGGCCAAAGCTTGGCTGTGAAGTAGATTGATTATGTCAGACATGTCAAACTACCAAGGTCAATAATCAATGACCTAAAGGTCTACTGCATAGTTTACCTGTGCCTAGGTGACCTTGGGAGTCAATTGTTGTGGACTTTGTGGGGGGCCTTTCCCACTGAGTGAGGAACATGACTATCTATGGGTGGTTTTGTGCCATCTCACATCAATGGTACATTTAGTACCAGTAAAACCACAAACAAAAGCTTCAGAGCTCACATCAAAATTTGTAAAAAAACAGTGCACTTGCACAGATTACCAGAGACAATAGGCTTTGATCAAGATGCAAAGTTCACCTTGATCTTTTGGCATGAATTGCATTATGTGATGGGAGCAAACTCCTAATGTCAATTGCATTCCATCCACAGATGGATGGTGCCTCAGAGAGGGCCATCAGGAATATATGTAGTACAGATACCACAGATGATAGTACACTGACCCAGAAAGACTCAGCAGACAAAATGCCAATGGTCAAGTTCATGATCAACTTGAGCATAAGCAGTTCAACAGGGTTCACACCCTTTGAACTCAATTACAATATATGCCCATAGTGATGCAATGCATCCAGGTGGGAAAGCCCTCTATAGCATCAGAAGTAAAGCTGTTTGTAAATCAAGCAATGGAAAATTTAGAGATGGCCCATGATGCCATTATTGAGAGTCAAGCAACTCAGACATATTATGCCAATAAGAGATGACAAGAAGGGACAATCCTTCAAGTGGGAGACTGAGTGTACCTCTCCACCCAAAATTTGGCAATGCCAAAGGAACAGGCTTGTGAGCTCATTCCTAAATACATCAGACCTATGCAAGTTCTAGAAAAAAAAGATATTAGCAACACCTACACACTGAGATTACCAGAGGCAATGAGAGCAGGGCACATTCACCCAACATTCCACATTGGGCTACTGTGCAAATACAAAGTGAATAACAATGTGTAATTTCCAAAACAGAATGCACAATTGTTCTACAATGTTGGCAAGGAAGAATGGTTGGTAGATGAGATTATCACCCACCAATGAATATGTAATAGAGCCAAGTTATTAGTAAAGTGGAATCTTGGAGATTTCAGATGAAAGCTGAGCTTCAACTGCAGAGAGCTTGAAGCTCTAGATCAATATCTTGAACTACAGGGCATATAGACTATACATACAACAACTACACAAGGATACAGAGTACATATGTATGAGCATATAGGACCAGATGATGGTCTCAGCAGCTAACACTGCCTTTGCAGGTCAAGTGGGATCCACTATGAAAAATCAAGATAAACAAGATTAATTTAATTTAAAATTCATAACAATAAACAATAAACAATAAACACCATTTTCTGTCATTGTGTTAGACTTTGCCAATCATTTTCTTATTCACATGTATTTCCTTTTTTGAAATTCCACACTTTAGATAAAAGGCCTTGTATTGGCTATCCCTCTTCCTTTCCTAATGTCACCATGTGTTCCAGTTGCACTAGCAACATGTCTCTTCATCATTGCAAACATTCCTATCTTCTGCTTTGTCAACGTATTCCTCTGAAGCATCCACATCCCAATGTTGTCACTTCTTGTCTCATGAAAGCAAGCCTCTTGATAGCAGGGCCTCATGGTCCACCTCCAAATTTGACCCTGCCAATTACCACACAGTCAGTAGCAGTGTGAAGCATCATCATTCCCTGTTGCCAAAGCACAACTCACATGACACAACAAGTGTCAATAACACTCCTCCCCAGGTTGGTGGGTGTCACACCCCACCATGCCTTTAATAAGGCACCAAAATGCATGCAACCCATGCAATGAGTATATAACACACCTTGGCACTAGTATCATGAGCTACAGTTCTGATATTCAAGAGGCCATGGAACACATGGCTGACAACATCACTTGTCTCTATAGGTGTGAAGCCTACCATTCATTGTGAGATTGTATCAATCATCTTGAAAATGAAAGATAGGGTCTGTTGGCCTCTTTAGTTGAGGCCAAGGCAGAAGTTAGCTACCTCAGGAGAAACAACATCCCTGTTTCATCATTCTCACATGACAAAACTTGTCAACTTGAACAGGCCTGTTCTGCTTCCATTGATGTCCCAATAGATGAGGGGCAGCCAATGGCTGGTTCCTCTACCAGGCTAGATGCCCCACTATCCTCAAGGCTGGCTCCACTAGCCACTCTCTCTTCTTTGCTTGGGAAAAGAGTGCAGGCAAATCTTGCTGTTCCTTTCTTTGGGTCAGCACCACCCATGCAGGCAATGCCTGCTTCTACTTCTTGCAAAGGGAAGAGGAGAGAAATCCTTCCTGACCCTAACAAAGGGGTTCTGTCCTTTCCTATGAGAACACTATGATGATAGATGTGCCTGTCACTGGCACTCTCCAAACTATTGAGGGAACTATGTTTCCTGAATTCAATGGAACAGAACATTCCAATGATATTCTTATTCTGGGGGATGCCACCAACACCAAGGGTACTTGTACCTGTTTCATTTGAGTAGGGGATTACCTCTATGCATACCTAGGGAAGGCTTTAATCTAGGCACTGCAATGCACCATGAAGAACCACCCTCCCCAAACTCCTACAAGGCAGTATTCCACTGCTAATATACAAATGAAATGGGATATCATGGGTCCCATTTGCCTCTTTAATTTGGTGGATGAAATCTGCACACAATATCATGAAGCCTGGTTTGAGCAGAAGGGAATATGCCCTCTGTCAAACAGGTCCAAGACCTGATCATGTACCTCAATATTTGGAAGAGATACAAGGATCTGAGCACAAGTGATCTTGTGTATGCCATGTTAAAGAAATGGGAATCTTCTATGTGGGCCTCCAAAAAGGCAAAAAGAAAGAAGAAGTCAATGAGGGAGGTGGCACAAAATGCCCACACAATGATATCACCATGTGCTATTATCATTGCAGCACTTCAGCAGCACCTCAATGATGACCCCATTCAGCCTGGGTTTAATAGGCTGAATACTGTCATGGAGCCTAGCTCCTTCTTTTCCCCAAGTCTTCATCTGATGAACCAGTTCTCAGAGTCCAGCTCAACCTCCATTCCTTAAATGGGGGGATTGTCTCAGATCCACTTGTCCAGGTCAATTCATATCTCAGGGAAAAACCCTGTTCTCCCCAACAATACCCCATCATTCATAGCTCCAGTGGAAGTCTAGAACAGATACATTGAGTAGTTTTAAAACCAGCTCCACCTAAAGGAGAACTGAAGGGTCTTTCAGAGACTCTTTCCAGGATCAATTGGGGTCACTTGTTACCCAGACAATCTGGATTCAGAATTGAATCCCCCTAGTTCTCATCAAATATAGGGATTTTACCCATGGAGTATCTTGCTTCCATGCCCAGAGGGGACATGGATCATATGGTGTAAATGTACAAGCTGGCTCACCTACTTCTAATACCAGGGAGGTACAACTCTTTGTTATGATGGGCCAATGTCAGGCCTGTCATCAATCACATGGAGCCATGAATTGGTGAATTCACTAAAGATGTCAGCATGGCTGAAATTGCAGCATACCTCACTGCTGATGGTGTTATAGCACAAGACACCAACAACGTGATAATCTGGGCACAATATGCCATCCAAGAAATGTTGGCTTGCATCAATGCCAATGAGGGAGATAATAATCCCCCAACCAGGAAGATTTATGCTCTCATATAGCAGGACATTCAATTTCCCATCCCAGAAGTCCTCAATGACTTCTTGATGGAGTCATATGAGAAGAAAGCACACTGACAAGACATACTAGTGGAGGATATTCATCCTTTGGAACTTCAACATGAGGTTCCAAGAAACCCTGCCCTCTTCCAATGATTCAGTGAGCATCATGGGTTATGATGTGCCTCACATTTCAGCTCATGAGGTGCTTGTCATAGATGAGTACTCTTCCATGAACCTCAACACTTCAAGTCATGAAAAGGACAACAAGGACCTAACTCACATGTAGGCTTTATTGTAGGAGATTCAACTCTCTGACCTAAATCCTGTTAGTACAATGGAGCCATAACCCTCCAAATATCTTTTTTTTTCATGTCATGAGGCTTAACCCTCACCTGTATATACTCTACTAGTTTCCCTCTTCTTTTTTATTTTTTATTTTTATTTCCATTTCCACTTTATTCTCTGTATATTCAAGCCAATATTGGCTCTGATTGGGGAGGGTGTTAGGAGCCATTTGTACATATCAAGTGCTTGGTTACCAGCAGAGCATGTGATACCTAGTATAACATATGTCATATGTCATATATAAAATTATCTAGCTACAGTTTGTAGGGCATCCTACTTTAGCCCTTTACTTTTATCTTTGTAAATACCAGTCAGTATCATTCACAAGTGTGAACCTAAGGCTAAAGATCCACTACCTTACATACACATTTGTGATTTATTTTTCAATCAATCCATATCTGTTGAATTGCATGTACTGTCATGTCCACATATTTATTTTATTTTATTTTGTACCTTGAGCTGACTATGAGCCAACTAAGGTAGCTCAAGCTGGTATTAGTTGAAGCCACAGTAGCTGTTAGCCATAGCCTGGCTATCCAGCAACTAAAGTGTATATTGACTATGGCTATGTACAACTAGCAGCAAGCCAAAGTCACAACAACACTAGCGATGGGCATTACTCTTTATATATTCAAGCACTGCCTTAACCTTACTTCATTGTAGTATATAGTCTGAATACTTTCACCTCAATACTATAGCCTCTTCAACCTTTCCACTGAATGAGTGTGCTGTGCCTACTAGCACAACTTCCAGCATCTTCTTTACTAGCTCTCTATAGTCTCCACCAGTGCAAGTGCCCCTCCACACTAGTTCCACTTCCTTTGCTATCCCCTTCAGGTTTGCCCATGGAAGATTGCTGTTCTAATAACACATCCTGAACACATGGACATACATAAACAAAGGGAATACCTTTGACAAGCACTATGGGCCTACTTAATTCTATGGATTGCATGTAAGGAATAGAAATAGGGTAAGAAATCTGCTTAGCATTATAATTCATCAGCTCACTTACATCTTTTCTTTCATTTGATTGATCATTCATGCTTACCTTTGATTTCTACAAGCATCTCCATTTGAACACTGTTAATACTTACTTATTTTCCTCTTCTTTTGTTGCTAATTAATCAATCCCTTCCACCACTTTCCATTGTATTCCACCATCAGTCAACATTATGCTTACCAATGATTCTCCATTGTTCTATGATGTTCCTTATAATTACTTGTCTTCATTTCCTTTATCTATTTAAACCCCAGTAGTTCTACCTCTTGTCCTTAATGAAATCTACTTGGTGTAACCCATATTCTTGATCTCTGGGATCTCTCTAAGTCTTTGTCTTACCTGAGTAGTGTTACAGTTGGTGAGGACCCCCTATTATTTTCTCCTCCTCCTCCTCCTCCTCCTCCTCCTCACCACTACCAACCTTCTCCATTTCCAACATTTCCTTCACCAAGGATCACCTTGGACCATGCCAAATCATCCCTCTTCAACAATATCTTCACCAACCTCTGCAACCTTGAGATCCCCAGCAGTGCCTGGGCCAAGTTACTAGATGAGACCCTCTTCAAGGGATAGACTGAGGCTGTGCCTCATCACCTTCAGGCATCTCCATTTCCTCTTTATCTACATATTTCCATTTGCTTCACATCTTTCCAATGACTGACTCTGACTGTGTACTATTACCTCTGCAATAGACACTGCCCTCCTATATTGCCTTCTCTTATAGGCAATATATTTCCCCTTTTATCCATTGTTTACTTATCACATGCTATGTGACATGACACATCTATTTCCTTTCTAGACTTTAGGGCTCTGCTACCTACCCTAAAGTCTCTACTATATACATATATTAGAGTGCTGCCTGTACCTTTCACTTTCTCTAACCTTGATATACACTATTTTGTATAGTCATATTGTTCCTCAAGATCCCCTCCCTCATGCCTCAGCTCCATCTCATCCTCACCTCATTATTATACAAGGCCAGCCCTCATCTCCTAGTCTAGAACTAGTTGTTCTACTCTAACTCACTTGACAAGTCAACCTGAGTAGGGAATGAGTGACATGCACAAATGTGTCTCATTGTCACATCACAGGTTGTGAATGTAACAAGTAGATGCTCCTTATTCAAACTGTGGTGTTATTGAAGACTAACAACTTCTCCCATCATTGCTCAAGACCAGCATAATTGACTACATGACCAAGTCTACATCTGTCCCTATCTGGGCTAGTTGTTACAAAAGGTCTAACTTAATTCACAAAGTTACTGCTGTTGTAGTCTTCCACTATTTCCTTTCAACCCCTATCCTTAGACTCTCACTGAGAGTGTGGACCCCTAGGCAAACCAACCTCAGAACCTTCAAATTCAGAACCAGAAGAACTCTTCCCTGAATCCAACCCTAACCTTAACCTCCCATTTTTAGAAGAATGAGATAAAATCCTCAATCTCTTCTATAATCTCTCTGCCTCTTTTACTCTCCCTTAACAACCCACTCCACCATCCCCTACCCCCACCATTTCTGAACCACTCTTCTCTATACCACCACCACCACCCACCATGTCTTCAAAACCCACCAAACTTTGCATTGCAATCCCTGAAGCCTATGATGGCTCTTTTGAAACTTCAATCCAATAGCTAAATGCTGCTCAGTTCTATGTATCTCCTTGTTAACACAGATATCTGTAAAGATGATGAGAAACAAGTTGCTTTTGCTCTCTCCTATATGACCAAGGAAGCAACCCTAACTTGGGCAACTGTTACGGTTAAGGAGGAGACCCCTACTCAATTTCCTCCTTCGTCTCCTCCTCATCGCTCATCAACTCCTATCCCTTTGTCGGTCACCCCTCCCCTTCATCTCAACCATCCTGGCACCACCCTTTTCTCCACCTTGTTCTCCGACCTCTGGGATTATAACATCCCTACCTCCACATGGGCCGACCTCTTAGATGAGTCCCTCTTCGAGGGATGAGGCTATTCCTCATCGGGACAGACATCTCCTTTCTTTGCCTTTGGATATTCCCCTTCTCCACCACCTCTCGGGTGTTCCCTTTTATCTATTGACTCTTACCTTACTCTTTGTGACTCATCCAGACACTGCCTCCTCTATAGCCTCTCTCGTGGCTATACGTCTTCCCCTTATATCTGGTCTGTTTATCTCATGTGCCTCGCGACGTGACGCATGTCTTCCTCTTATATCATTAGGACTCCAATACCTGCCCTAGAGTCCCTAGTATATATATTGGAGCGCTGCCTGTATGCCTCTTTCTTCTTAACCTTGATATACACTATTTCGTGTACTGTCAAACTGTTCCTCGAGATCTCCTCCCTCATGCCTCATCTCTCCTCTGCCTCATCCTCCACTCTTCCAACTCTGGGCCAGTCCCAGTACTGCTAGCTGATGCTAGGCCGTTCACACTTAACTCCTTAGGGAGGTGTCCAAGTGTGGAAACAAGACACAGTTCTTCACGAATGTGTACCATTGTTACTGGTTGTAACAGCAACCACCTTCCAGACCAGTTGTATATCTGAAACCAATATCAATCTAGGATCCTTTGCCAACTTCATCATCCAATTCAAAAGGACCTTCAAACACAGAGATATTACAGGGAATTCCATTACCTGGCTCTTAACCAAGAGAATGGTCAAAGAAAGAAACAGAGAATACTCCCTCTCCTTAAATAAATACATCTCCAAATTCCAGAACTATGCTGGAAGAGCAAAGATTACCAACCTGAATATTCTTATTGGGTACTTCTCCACCGGAATCTCTTTCCTCCTTATGAGAAGAATTATGTCTATGGACACCATCCCTTTCTTTATTTCTGACTGGTATGCCCAAACCATTCATTTTCAGACTCAATGGGAACACGCCAACAAGACAGCTTGAAGAAGTTCCAAACTAGTGACCTACCACTCCTTCACTTCCACCATCCCTGCAAAAACATTAAAGACCCCAATGCCATGGACATCAACATCATCAAGGTATCCAAACTCACCCCAGAAGAATAGAGGAGATGTATTGAAATAAAAAATTCTGCTTTCATTGCAGAAAATCATGTCACCTTAGTACCACCTGCACCACCTTCTCCAACAAGAAACCCTTCAAAAAGAAGGTCTGACAAATTGTTGAAGAAAAAAAGACACTTCCTAAGCTGGAGGAAATAGAGGATGATGAGAACAAAGGAAATGTCCAAAGGATCTCCTTCTCTTGGATGGATTTTTAAACCAGGGAACCCAATTAATGCAAGTCTCCTCTTTCTCTACATGTGCTGTAACTGTACAATCTATGATGAAATCTATGCAGATCCCCATTCAGCTCATTATATCTTCACACACCCTCAAAACTATTAACTCCTCCACTCTTGTAGACAGTGGTGCAGACATTTCCTACATTAACTAGGACTTTGTTAAGAAACACTGCCTTCTCACAAAACTCAAGGAACACCTTCAAGCCAGAAATGCTGATTCCCCTCACAACAAGAATAGTGACATATGTTCACCTGTGAACTCTTTGCCTCTTTTAAAGGGATAGTTCATTGAGTAACCTTCTATATTATGGCCTGTGGCCAGCAAAACCTTATCCTAGGACTCCCCTGGCTGAAAAAGGCAACCCCATTATCAACTGGTCCTCCCAGACCATCTTCATCAAAGAACCCACTGACAAGTCCTGAGATCTCTACCTCTTCCACTACTCTGACTACAAATGAAATGACACTGTCTATCATAGACCACTCCTGGGCCCTTCACTATCTTGTCACATTGTGTAACATTAACTCCATCTCCAACTACCACCTTGAAGGATTCCTCCAATAAGAAACTGAAAACCAATTCCTTTGCTGTGCAATCAACAACTGGACTATCCATCAAATCATTTGATGTGGATCTCACTTTATCCCAAAAGGGTCCCCCTTAATCACAAAACTCACCACTGCTACTAAACTCACCATGACTGCCAAAAAGGCCAAGCCCAAACCAGTTCTACCCCAAGAATACCAGCAGTTCTCCTCCATCTTTTCAAAAGAAGCACTAACCATATTCCCCCCTCTTGACCCTATGACCACAAGATCAACCTTGATAACTCCTTCACTCTGAAAATTGGAAAAGTATACCCTCTCTCTCCAGATGAACAAAAGGCCACTAAAACTTTCCTTGACAAAAACCTTGCTTCTGGAAAAATTCATTCCTCCAATTCCCCACAAGCCACTCTATTCTTTTTTGTGAAAAAGAAAAACAGAGACCTTCATTCCTGCCAAGACTACAGATATCTGAATGAATGTACCATTTACAATGCTTACCTCTCCCACTTGTCTCTGATCTCATAAATAAACTACAGGACACAAAGGTCTTTACCAAATTCAATATCCAACAGGGGTACAACAATGTCCACACAAAAGATGGACACCAATGAAAAGCTGCTTTCATCACCCACAAAGGCCTCTTTGAGCCCACTGTCATGTTCTTTGATTTTACCAACTCCCCAGCTATCTTCCAATGATTCATGAATAACTCCTTTCATAACATGATCACTGAAGGATGGCTTATCATCTATATGGACAATCTCCTCATCTTCTTCCCCAACCCCACCATCCACAAAGAATGAACCAAATGTGCCCTTGAATGCATGATGGAACTTGACCTTCATTTTAAACTAAAGAAATGTACCTTCACCACTGATGAGGTGGAATACCTGGGAATGATTATAAAACCTGGGCAACTTACCATGGATCCTGTAAAACTTGATGGAATAGCCAAATAGCCTGCCCTAACCAAGGTGAAAGATGTTTGCTCTGTCCTTGGCTTCACCAACTTTTATCAATGTTTTATCCCTGATTATTCTAACATTGCCTGACCCCTCATCAACCTTACCAAGAAAAACCTTCCTTGGAACTGGTCCACCTCTTTTCAAAAAGCCTTTGATGATCTAAAGGCTTTATTCCTCTCAAAACCAGTCCTTCACCTCCCTAACTTTTCTGCCCCCTTTGCCATCACCACCAATGCCTCCAAGTTTGCATCTGGCACAATTCTTCTACAAACCAGCTCCAATGGAGACTGGCATCCCTGTTTCTACCTCTCTCAATCATTCTCTCCAGCCAAACAAAACTATGATACTACCTATGACAGAGAACTCCTTGCTATCATACATTGTTTTCTTCATAGGCAAATGCAATGAAACTGGTAAAATTGTTCCCAGGCTAATCAATTTACCTTCCACAGTTGAAACACTATGAGCTAGGGAATTATGTATCTCCTAGACTGGTGACTAGCTCTACTAGTACAAGAATTGGTGAGAAACTTAGTATAGCTAATAACAATAACATGGGTTGTTCATCAATCCTCAACAAAGTTTATAAACTGATTATGAGGAATTCTTGACTGGTTGCATGGGTAGTATTTGTAGTGTGTTAGTGTTTGAACACTAAGATATGATAGTAGTCAACTCTAATAGATGACTAGAGTAGTGCAGTTGATTTATAGACCGTGTGAAATGATTTCCTAAAAAGGCTAGTAACTTTATGGCACACTAATCTGATGATATGGTGGATTGTAAGGTTGTTAATATGTTCCAAGTTTAATTGGAAATGTAGTCAACAGATCACTTAGTTTATGCAGATAGGTTTTGTCAACTCAATCTTATTGTGCAACTAGGGAGAATTTAAATGAGGCCTCTCTCTGTACTATCACTTATCCCTTTAGATGGATACAGTTGACACCCTTATAACCCATACTCCTTCAGAGACATATAATACATGAAGGCTGAAAAATCACACAAAACCCTCACTGAGTAGTTTGTAGTATGGCATCTAAGCTACATAGCTATGTTTCCTACAGTGCATACCTGCCAGATTGATAGTCCAGTCACCAGAGCTGCCTGAAGGGGTATGGGTCATAAAGAAGTCAACTGTAGTCAGATGAGTAGAAGAATGATGATGGTACTGGTAGTACTAGGCTATTGGGGATCTGTTCCTTTTGGTTAAAGGTAGAGGTCTAGCAATACCAGAATAAACTGGGCTATGGTACATTAGTCTAAAAGTAAGTATTAAGAAGGTTTTAACTCACCTTAGCTGCTGCCTAAGATGGGTGAGAACAATTGAGGTGTTTGGAAATGAAGAAAAAATATTAAGTAGTATGTGGTTGAGGCATACTCATACTGTAATAAGTATCAGGGAAGAGAACTTGAATAATAGTTATGGTAATAGATATGTAAAGGAGGTATTTGCAAACAATTTGTATGGTATATGTATTTCCAGAAGTGCCAGAAGTACTGGAACCACAGAAACTCCCAGAAATATTGGAACTGCAGGAATTTTTGGAACATATCAAAACTGCAAGAAAACTCCAGAAAGGCTATTCTGGAGTTAATGGTATTTTGTCACTCCCACTTGAGTGTAGTTACAATCCATACCTTGAATGAACTTCCAATGTTGCTTATTCACAAGTGGTTTTGTGAGTACAGTATGTCCACTATCATGTCCTGGATGGAGACATACTGGACCACTGCTTCATCTTTTCCAACTAAATCATCCTAAACAAAGTGTTACTTCTGTTGGATGTGTTTTGTCCAAGCTTGGAATTGTGAATTATGACATAGGATGATGGCTGCTTGGTTATCACAGCAAAGTTCAGTAGGAGCCTTTTGTGAGTGTCCAATTTATTTCATCAAAAAAGCTTCAGAGCCAGGCCAGATGTTGTCCAGCATTGCTGAATCCAATATACTCCAGTTTTGTGATAGAAAGGGCTACCATGCTTTGCAGTTTGCTGGACCATGAAATAGCTCCACAATTACTGATAAATATGAAACCAGATGTAGAATGGGAGTTGTCTGCTGAGACCAACCAGCATTGGAATATACATGGAAATCCATGTCTATGGAGAGTTCTGTTCTGTTGAATTGGAGCTTCATGTCTTTGGTGGCCTGGATGTACTGGAGTACATATTTTGCCACTTTCCAATATATGGGCTTGGGCTTTGCATTGAACTAACTGAGTGCACTACTGTATATGCAATGTCTGGACATGCTCTGAGCATGAGGTACATCAGTGATCCTATCACTGTGAGGTATGAAACCTGTTTCCCTTTAATGACCATCTCCAGAATGGTGCAGTCATTTGTTTGGTTGATTGCAGAGAGCCAAAGGCTGTGTGCCATAGAAGCCCATGCTGGCTTGCATGTGGATATTCCAGTTCTCTTCAGGATTGTGTGGCAATACTGGGATTGGCATAAGAAGATGGTTCTGAGTTTTCAGTTTCTCTTGATTTCAATCCCAAGGATATATTTGATCTCCCCAAGGTCATGCATTTTGAAGACAGCAGGAAGTTTCACCTTGACAGAGTCCATGAATTTTCTTGTGGTAACTGCTAGGAGTAGATTATCCATATAAACCACTAGGGAACAGACTTGGCTATTTTTCTGGAACACATAAAGACATGTTTCAGCATCTAGGCAGACAAATTCAAGATCTTCAAGTTTTTGGTCTAGGGTTTTGTTCCAGGTCCAGCCAGCCTGTTTTAGTCCATACAAGAAGCATTGGAGTTTCCAGCAATATCCAGGTTGGATAGGAACACTTTCTGGGGGTGACATATACATATAGGTTCTCCTCCAGTTCTTCATTGAAATAGGCAGTGGACATGTCCATTTGATCCAACTCCAGGTCATACTTGGCAGCTAGGGCAATTAGAGTTTGAATGAAGTCAAGGTTAGCTACTGGAGCAAAGACCTCCTGGTAGTCAACTCCTGCCTTCTGTGTGAAGCCTTGTGCAACTATCCAGACTTTGTATCATTCTGTATTTTCTTTTCCATCTTGTTTGATTTGAAAGACTGGTTTTGAAGTGATTTGAGTTGAGACTTTGGAGTTCCTCTTCCACAGCAGATTTCCACAGTTCTTTATCTGCTCCAGAGTAGGCTTCCTTCAGATTTCTTGGAAGTGATTTTTCCGAAGATGAGCCTGCAGATCTGGTGAATATGAAGTCCTCAATTGAGGTAGAAAATGCTCCTGGTAGTTTCAGTGGTTTCAGTGATTTCAATGGATGTTATGGGACTTATACTTCCCTACAATTTTCTCATCTTGCAGCCTCTTCCTTTAGAGTGTGCTCATACTCCTTGTTTTTGTTTGCCACTTGTCATTGTTGGTTACTTTATTGTACATGTGGAATAGCAGCAGGAGCAGGAGCAGGAGCAGGAGC
The DNA here is from genome assembly GCA_038092555.1 of Boletus subgraveolens. Lineage (NCBI taxonomy): Eukaryota > Fungi > Basidiomycota > Agaricomycetes > Boletales > Boletaceae > Boletus > Boletus subgraveolens. Next base: position 22,329 of record JBBPQP010000533.1, read on the forward strand.
ATTATGTAGTTGTAGTTGGTCCATGTGCTCAGTAAGTTCCTCAACACCTGGGCTGGCAGGGCATTCTGGGATGTCTTCCATTGATCCAGGATTGGGTGGAGGTGGACAATCATCATGATCATTGTCATACTCCAGCAGGTGAAGATACTCTGAAATTATGTAGGCCCTCCCACTAGTGTTGCCACAATTTCAGCTTGCCACCAGCTCAGAACTGTTAGCCAATGTCAATTAGCCAAGCCATGTACAGAGCCAAGCCCCCTTTTCCCACATGGTTTACAAGCTGCAGCTTGGGTAATTGAAACCATGGCTCACCAACTAACCAAAACAAACCAAATTTGTGAAGGCTTGGCTTATGTGACACAGGCCCTTTTCTGGACAGGTGTGGTGACCATACAGGAGTTGATGTGTTGCCCATGGCAAGATGGGTCAGTATTATATACTTACAGTGGCTCAAAAAAGTGTTCCAATGTTGAGCCATTTTGAAGAGATTGGAAGATTGTAGGAGAGCAAGAATAAATCAGGTAAAGTACTTGCAGGATGGATGAAAGTAATTGCTCTTGGCATTCAGAAACCACTTTGGTCATGTGATTTGG
>JBBPQP010000534.1:0-22844 GCA_038092555.1 Boletus subgraveolens
CCATTCAATACGACTCCACCAAGTTCGCTTGACTCCAGTGTGATTTTTTTTCTCCACTCGGCCCCACAACGCCCTCATCGTCATCGACCACGTCCAACATCCATACAACCCTCGCAAACACAGTCTCCAGCAATCATCACTGTCCGCAACATCTGAACCGAACTACCATCCCAGTATCATGGCCACATTGTACATTGTCTTGTTCGCCTTGCTTGGCCTTGTCCGCTAACCCCCATGCACCCAGGATCGACGTCTTCTCTCTCGTCATGGTGAGTCCTCCGATCCCCCTCGAATGACCCACATCCGATTCAATATACACCCCCAAATAGACCACGCTCTTCTTCTTCGGTTCCATCGCCAGTATCATCTACGTCGCACGCAGCATCTCATCGCGCTTCGAGTCCACGAAAACATCGTAAGTCCCCTACGTATTCTCGTTTCTGCTTTCGAACTCTGGAGGATTCATGCCCCGCCTTCCTTCCCCACCCTTTCACCCACGACTCGTGCCTCCTTGTTTGCTCTTGGACCTTGGTAGACTCGAACACCGCGGTATCACCATCTCCCGCGATGGCATTTCTCTCAAGACACAAGGACGGTTCGATAGAGATGCCTATCTTGACGCGACGCAGAGGTGAGCATACGATCTGAATTACTGCGGCACGTGACGGCCGATCTTGGAAATTGAAATTGAAATCCGTCGATCACAGAGGCTTCGTCAAGGCGCTCAGCACGGCCACAGTAGGGCCGGAATCGCAGAAACACACTCTCTTGCCACATTCAAATTCGAATTCGACCTCGAGCTTGGTCGACGCGCGTGCTGGGAACGAGCGTGAGAAGCACGTGTTTGGGGTGGCTCTACACAGACCACATAGTAATGGACATGGAGAGGGGCACTGATCAGATCTGAGAGTAGAACTATACATACGAGAAAGGTAGTTGAGGATGAGAAGATAGTTGAGGGTGAGAAGATGGACGTCTGGTATTTGCTTGGCTGGATGGTATCTCCTGGTTCTGGGTATGTATATATAAATGTAGGATGCACCAAACGAAGAGCGTTTATCTTCCCAATGAACCCGAGTGACAACCCCCCGAGTAGCAGCAATTGAAATCGCGAATCAAAGTATCCGAATCCGTCATACAAAAAAAGTTCTTTATCCTGCTTCATCAATGAGCATCACACGTCGGAGAACGAACTTGGTGAACTCGAACCTATTAGCCGTGGATTCGATTACCAGAGGCCGGTCGAGAGCCCGCAGTCAGATGGTTCTGTTTCTGTCACGATGACAGTAACGCTGCCGAGTTCATCTATCAACCCGTCCGTGAGGTCGTTCATTGCCTGCCAGGACAGATTAGCCCCCTCGGGAGCAACATCCACCGCCAAGATGGTGACATTCTTCACACCCGTGTCTCCGTTGTAGGTGATGTTGTAACACTTGCCACATAAGGGCGAGTTCCAACCGGCTACGGTATACACACCTCCGACATAGGGGAATGTTGGGAGGCTTCCGAGGGTGGTATAGCCTTTGGGTATGAGACCATAGGGGCCGTCGGAGCAGGCGACGCCTGTGAGCGGGAGGGATGGATCGTTGTACGCCGAGACCCACGTGGCAGTGACGGGGGGACCCTGTGCAAAGGAGGGGGCAGGGAACGGCAAGAGGACGACGGCAAGAGAGGCGAAGTTGGCGAGAGAGACGAACTTCATGATGGTAGTGGATGAGGGAAATAGGGAGTCGAGAGCTCAAAACGGTCGAGGCGAACGGGCTGAGGAGACGCAGACTCTATCGCAGGTCGTCCATTTATACGTTCTGTGCTCGCAGCTCGAATGTGTGCATGTCACGCAAGCTCAAGCACGATGATACGCGGAAAACATACCTCGTTTCACTTTAATGAGACGCTCAGCATCATGTATCGATACCCAGGTGCTAGTTCTGCAGCGGAAAGGTTAGTTGACTGAACGGGACCGAGACGATGAGGCAGGTCAGTGAGGTGTCTGTCAGACATGGCCAAGCCATCGTGACACCGTCATGAGGACACGTCATGATGCAGAGCACTTAGAGGTGCCTTGTAACTACAGCTGAGATATTTTTGACAATTTGTTTCACTATGACATACCGTTGATACTTACTCTACGTACCTGCCAGTGGCCTAAAGGCCATTTATACTCGTTTGTTGCTTGTTCGTTACGGTAACGCACCTCAGCTAGTTCCCCCCAAACCAGCTGAAGTAAGATACCAGTTTAAACCAGGATTTCCAGCATGCTGTCAGACGTGGTCAAACCGTCGTGACACCGCCGAGGACACATCATCGCAGCGCTGAAGCTGAAGCAGTGGCTGTAGCATGACTACAACTATTTGTTTCACTATGACATACCGTTGACTCAGATACCACGATAATGCGCCTCAGCCCGTCCCCCCCCGAACTAGTGTGCTGAAGTATGATACCAGTTTACAATGGGTAAATTAACATACACACATGACCCAACCACCAAATGTGCGATGACGGGGTGGACTACCACGTCCGCAAACACGTGCTCCATACATTAGATGGATGGATATTATGAGGCCAGCAACATATTTATTTCGATGGTGATCCAAATATTTTTCTCGAATTTTTCAGCTTTGGGGTGAAGTTTCGAGGAGGAGGAAATCAAATCCAGAATACTACCTCTACTGACCCACACCACCCTGCCCACAAAGGGGGACAAGTCCCCCGTGAGAGGACGACACACGTCCGATGCGACCACCTTGTCAATGATCAGGTCCACGGTCGATCACATTCACGTCCAAGAGTTATTTGGGGGTAGGTTCGTTCTTGACCGGGACCAAGCCCCCACTCGGACGTCTCGTTGGCCGCAGGATCGGTGGTGAGCGCTTCATTGGCAAGGCCTACTATCCAGTTTCTGAGCGCAACGCTGCTCGTCTTGACGCAGTTTGTTTGCATCTTCTTCGCCGACGATGGGATTGGTGGGGAAAGCGCGGTGTCGACGACAGTTTGGGCGGAGTAGCCGCCGACCGGAATGTGATGTCAGACACTGGGATCGACGTAGCCTAGCCCGTCAGCGCTCAGGCAAGCCAAGTACGGTTGCCTGGTTAGAGGCGACGGCGGTGCTTACCTCCAAATGCCCACTGGAACCGGGTACCAGGAGAAGATCTGGCTGAGCTCAGTGCTCGTCTCGGCGCACCACATATTGAATAACGTTGCCCATTTCTTGGGATACTGTGATACAGATTCACGCTTCTGGGTCGTCGCTCGTTGAGGAAACTGGCGGTGTCATCACGGGTTCATGGGGCGGACCTCTCGACTCTGAACGTGGGGGAAATTATGGTGTTATCGCTGCGGGAAAGGACGTCCATGCCCAGGTCCTGGTAGTGATGCGATAGGTGGACATAAACAGACTGAGGGTGTGATCCTATTGACCCTAACCCCAATGATGGGTTTCGTTATATTAACTTCGTGTCCGAGTTGCCATCGATCATTCAATGCAACTCCGCCAAGTTCGTTTGATTTCTTTTCTCCACTCGACCCCACAGCGCCCTCATCGTCGTCGACTACGTCATGTCCAACGTCCATACAACGCTCGCAAACACAGTCTCCAGCAATCATCATTGTCGGCAACATCTGAACCGAACTACCATCCCAGTATCATGGCTACATGGTACATTGTCTCGTTCGCCTTGCTTAGCCTTGTCTGCTAACCCCCATGCACACAGGATCGACGTCTTCTCTCTCGTCGTGGTGAGTCCTCCGATCCTCCTCGAATGATCCACATCCGATTCAATATATACCCCCAAACAGACCACACTCTTCTTCGGTTCCATCGCCAGTATCATCTACGTCGCACGCCGCATCTCATCGCGCTTCGAGTCCACGAAAGCATCGTAAGTCCCCTACGTATTCTCGTTTCTGCTTTCGAACTCTGGAGGATTCATGCGCCCCTGCGGCGGGGCCTTTCTTTCCCTACGTTTTCACCCACGGTTCGTGCCTTCTTGTTTGCTCTTGGCCCGACTTTGGTAGGCTCAAACATCGCGGTATCACATTTCCCGCGATGGCATTTCTCTCAAGACACAAGGACGGTTCGATAGAGATGCCTATCTTGACGCGACGCAGAGGTGAGCACACGATCCCGAATACTGCGGCACGTGACAGTCTATCTTGGAAATGGAAATTGAAATTCATCGATCACAGAGGCTTCGTCAAGGCGCTCAGCGCGACCACAGTAGGGCCGGAATCGCAAAAACACACGCTCTTGCCACATTCAGATTCAAATTCGACCTCGAGCTTGGTCGACGCGCGTGCTGGGAACGAGCATGAGAAGCACGTGTTTGGGGTGGCCCTACACAGATGTGACAGATCACATAGTAACGGACATGAAGAGGGGCATTGACCAGATCTGAGAGTAGAACCATACATATGAGAAAGGTGTTGAGAGTGAGGAGATGGACGTCTGGTATTTGCTTGGCTGGATGATATCTCCTGGTTCTGGGTATATATAAATATAGGATGTACCAAACGAAGAGCGTCCATCTTCCCAATGAACCTGAGTGACAACCCCCTAAGTAGCAGCAAAACATGTCCTTTGAAACCGCGAATCAAAGTATCCGAATCTGTCATACAAAAAAAGTTCTTTATCCTGCTTCATCAATGAGCATCACACACGTCGGGGAACGAACTTGGTAAACTCGGACCTATTAGCCGTGGATCCGATTACCAGAGCCCGCAGTCAGACGGCTTTGTTTCCGTCACTGTGACATTAACGCTGCCGAGTTGATATGCCGACCCGTTCGTGAGGCTGTTCATCGCCTCCCCGGACAGATTAACCCCACCGGGAGCAACGTCCACCGCCAAGATGGTGATATTCTTCACACCCGTGCTTCCGTAGTAGGTGACATTGTAACACTTGCCACATGCGGGCGAATTCCAACCGGCTACGGTGTACACACCTCCGACATTGGGGAATGTCGGGAGGGTTCCGAGGGTGCTAAAGCCTTTGGACATGAGACCATAGGGACCATCGGAGCAGGCGACGTTTGTGAGCGGGAGGGATGGATTGTCGTACACCCAGTCGTACGTGGCAATGAGGGAGGTATTCATAACCCCCTGTGCAAAGGAGGGGAGCGCAAACGCGAGGACGGTGGCGGCGACAGAGACAAACTTCATGATGGTAGTAGACGGGGGAAATAGTCAAGAGCTCAGAATGGTCGAGGCGAACGGGCTGAGGAGACGCAGACTCTATCGCGGGTCGTCCATTTATACGTTCTGTGCTCACAGCTCGAACGTGTGCATGTCGCGCAAGCTGAAGCACGATGATACACGGAGAACATACCTCGTTTCACTTTAATGGGAAGCTCAGCATTGATGTACCGATACCCAGGTGCTAGTTCTGCAGCGGAAAGGTTAGTTGACTGAACGGGACCATGACGATGAGGCAGGACGGTGAAGTGTCTGTCAGACATGGTCAAGCCGCATTGTGACACCGTCATGAGGACACGTCATGATGCAGACTCGGAGCACTCAGAGGTGCCTGGTAACTACAACTGACATTTTTATTATTTGTTTCACTATGACATACCGTTGACTCAGATACCACGATAATGCGCCTCAGCCCGTTCCTATGCTGAAGTATGATACCAGTTTACAATGGATAAATTAAATAACATACACACATGACCCAACCACGAGAGGTGCGATGACAGGGTGGACTATCACGTCCGCAAACACTTGCTTAATATATTAGATGGATGGATATCATGAGTCCAACAACATATTTATTTCGATGGTGATCTGGCAAATGTTTTTCTCAAGTTTTTCAGCTTTGGGGTAAAGTTGCGAGGAGGAAGTCAAATCTAGAATATTACCTCTACTGGAACGCGGGTGTCCGTTCCGTTGTATTCCAGTCATGGCGCGTCATGTGTAGACGCCGATACATCTGACGAGCCGTAGTGAATGTCACTACCTTCTAGACTGGTGGCGAGTTAGACTGCCGATACACCTGTTGTGCAAAAAAAAGGATTCGAATACGCATGCCCAAACCAACATACGCACATCACCGCTCGATCCCCATCATAAACGTATTCTGCAACTCGTCCGCATCTACCTCCATGCCCACACCACCCTGCCCAGACCGCCGCTCCAACCGCGTCGCCGCCCGTCTCGCCCTCTTGGCATCCTTTTTTAATGTCCTTCGACGCAACGGGTGACTCTCCGCGGCAGCTGCTTCGTACGCCGATAGATCCTTCGCCCTTCGAAACCGTTTCGGCGTCCGCACATACGACGCGTCGGACGCCCCACGCTGGGCCGCTCCGACACCGGGCTCAGGATCGGGACCGAGACTCGGCGAGTGCGATCGCTTTAGGGGTATCCGTAGCGGCGTGTCATCCGCCACCATCTCCGCCTCGTGCTCCGCCGTGTCGTCTCCCATCATAACTTCGTCCACCCGTACATCCTCCGATGCGAACGCGCCCGCGTCCGCAGCGCCCAACAGCCCTGCCAATTCAAACGGTTTCGAAAATTCGGCAAGGATTTGAGCTTGACCGACGGTTTCTGCGCCGGGCGCAATGACAGCGGTGGTCGTGGTGGCGGACCCACCCACGGTACTCGGGATCGTAGAGGGTACCATGGAAGGATGGATCACGGGTGGGATCGAAAAATAGGGAATCTTTTGGTGATTCCAATCCATCAACACGTGTCGTGCGGCGGAGAGAACGTCTGGGGTGCCACCCTGTAGTTAAGCTGTATATCAGAGTTCCGCTTGACGGGCTGAGATGATGGAGGGGAAATGACCTTGAGAAGCCTTCCGCTACTTAGTGCCAACATGGTCAAGAACTCGAGCGTATTCAAGAATTCTGGAAGCCCGTATGTCTTTTGTAACGTCGCGCGTTCGGTTCGTAAGAGGATTTCCTCCACTAGAAAAGGTATGATGTGTGATTGGTTTTCCACGATAAGGACCGACGGGAACGAACTCACCAACAGCGATCGGATCCTCGATATCCTCGACTTTGACCACGTTGCGGAGCAATATACTGCCCTTTTGACGTTGACTGATGGCACCGCCGTCCTCATCTTCATCGAATACAACGCCGGGAGAGTCAATTATCTTGAGGCCGCGTTCAAGCTGGACTGTTTGCAAATCCTTGGTATGTCCAGGTTGTGCTGCAACTGCGCACGCCTGCCAAAAAAAGAAACCAGACGTGTCGGACGCATATACGACACGCCAACGAGGGATGGGAACGCACCTTGGATCGTTTCAGAGAGTTGATCAGACTACTCTTACCCACGTTCGGAAACCCGACCACACCGACTGTCACGCTTTGGGCTGCGCTCGGCTTGTAAGCTTTCAAGAGCCTGAGTAGCGCTGGTGCCGTCGCAGAAGACAAATTCGATCGCTGGTTGGACGTGGCCGAACGGAACGGGAGCGTCGGCGTGTAATGTCTGAGGTACCGCAACCACTGTTGTGCGTTCTCCCTCGGAACGAGATCTGTACCATGCGTGCCAAGTCAAACGACGCCCCTTACAAGAAGGAAGATAAAATGTGCGCGCACCTATTTTATTCAGGACGAACACAAGCTTCTTTCCTTCGCCTTCCCGTCTCCGAACCTCCTCTTCGACGAGTCGACTTCGACATCCCTCTGGATCGCGTGCATCGAGAACGAGTATGACGATGTCGCTTTCGTCGATGACCTTGTGCAGCGCGCGAACGTAATGTCGTCGTATCTGCTCTTTGGTTTTCTGAGCAGGTGACACGGCACTCGAAGAGTCGGACGTTTGCGCTTGGTCGACCGAGGATGCCAGTATGGCGAGGGAGGACAACGTAGGCTCGGATGCCATCGTCGCATCTGGGTCAGTGCGTGCAGGTGGCTAAAAGGAGCGCAGAAATCAGAAATCGGATGAGATGACAAAAGGTGATGATGACCCAAGGGGTCGAGACAGGATAGAACTCGCCGAACGTGTTTTTTGTTTCTCTGCACTTCGGATTCTGAGATCGGGGAGTTTTGGAACGCCTGGATCTTTCTTCAATTCTAGGGGGAAAAGAAAAGGGGGGAGGGAAGGATTAAGGATACGTTTGGTGGAATTTCGGGAAACACACTCGGTTTATGTGGGATGGTGGATTTGTGAGGTTCTGAGCGGAGATCGATCAGGGTGTCAGACGAGTTAGATGGGTCGGGATCGCGACGTACTGTTTCTCCCCATCGTCGCGAACTTGTGGTTAGGATGTGTTGTGCGGGAACAAGGTCAGTTTTCGCTCTCCGCGCCGGGTATTTGGTGGGATGTGGACAATAGAGATGGAACTTGATTGTCTTTCTTTGACGCTACACTCGATCGAGTCCCACTCAGTTACAAGGCTTGACCAGTCTCTCTTTGTCGGTAAGTCCTCGAACGATCAATCGATCACGGGCAGCATATCATAAAGTGAGGCCAGTGGCACGACTACTCTCGAGTACACTAATATCCACACCTTCCTGTGGTGCAGCCAGGCCCCAGCGGGCACCGCTCTCGCACGTTTACTAATCAAAGTTCAAAGTCCACCAGTCAGTATTGCCGGCACCGAACACGCTCGTATCGATATCGTCGCGACTTACTGAAGGTGTGTTGTTGCCGACTGGAAACAGCCCACACAGACACTGACGCCAATTGATCTGCGCATCCTTGTGTCCTCGGATGAACTTATCCGAGGTCACCACAATGATTCTGGGTGGTTCTCGGTCAAGTGCAGTCTCTTATTTGAGCCAGCACAAAGCCAGCACGATGAACTTGAACCCGTTGTGTGCGACTCCCACCTACTACCCCAAGTACATCATTCACTCCTAGCTGCTGTGTTCAGGTACTTGGTAGCATTTAAACTTATCCTCGAGCCCACCTGACTGGTTCATCAACACTTCTGCCTGGGACAAACACGTCGGAAAGGCGGTCAAAGGGTTGGGCATGGGGATTCGGGAAGGTGCGAACATACAAGCAGGACCCTCTAGTGTAGGCGTTTTGAACATTTGTGAATACAAAAAAGTCCTCAGGAAAAAAAAGAAACTTGAGATCGTACTTCGTTACGTCGTACTAACGAGACACTTCTGACCATTCCTCATCCACCAAACAGAAAGCTTTCTCGAATACGTCTACGGACCTGAGGCCCGAGGCAGGATTTAGTTTGTCGTAAAGGACACGTCGCACATCCGTGACCGAGATCTCCGATTTCGGTGTATCCGTGTGGTCTTTCAGCGTGAATGATTGTAGATCTGGGAGAGCAGCAATACAATCCAGGCTTGGGGAAAGTACCTAGGGGAGGGTCAAGCAACCGTGCAAGAAACTCAATGGAGATGATCAACTTACATCTGCAGGTGGTTTCATATGCCGACGCAAACCTCGTAATGTGAGCGAGCGAAGGAGAGGCAACTTCTTCCACGCAGTTTTATCAAACATGCTTCGGAACCCAGTATTAAAATCAACAAAAAGCAGCAGTGCCTCGATAGACTGAGGTGCCTGCCTGAGGATGGCAAGCACCCGCTCAGGATACTGCTCCAGAGCCGCATTGAAGGTTTGCCCGCCGTAGATGTGGAGCTCTGTGAGAGTAGACTTGGAGAGCCAGTCAACTAAATCGAATAATACGAAATCCATGGCAAGAGTGCGTAAGTGCTGGAGATCTATGGCCGCGGTGGGGGGGTAATGCCCGTCCCAGCAATTGATCACTTGAAGGCGAGGCACCTTAGCCTTGACCCCCTCGGGCTCAACATCCAGTGCAGAGTCCTCCAGGAATTCGCAAGCACTGAAAGATAGTTCCTCGAGCAATTCTAGACCTGCAATTGCATTCCAGTGTTCTCCGATTACACAGCTGGAAGAAAACTTGAGCTCGCGGATGTTTTTCATGTGTCGCATCCCAGCAGTCCATATGCGTGCGTGGCTAAGATGCCAGTTTGTGAAATGGCAGATTCTCACGCACTCAACAAGGGAGAGTGCGAGAGGTTCCCTCGCGGCGACCTGTGTGCACAGCGTAACCTCCAGCCTTTTAAGGCTCAGGCCGTAACCACTACGGGGCCTAGAAAACTCCACAAATCGAAATATGCGGGGAAGGCAGAAATTGGCGAAGAATCTGCAAATGTGGGAAAGATTGGCGAATATTCTGAGCTCTTCTTCCGTTAGACGACCAGTGGGTGAGGCAAGGAATTCGAATATGTAGATGTATATCTCGTTTGGTATGATAGGCAAGGTGATTTGATCCGCTTTACGTCGTTCTGGAGCTGGAGAAACGAGCAGAATTAGAGTCGATGGAGGAAATAGTAACATGTCGTCAACTCACTGGACCATTTGAAGAGCGACATGTGGACCACTGAGCGCGACACAATGTTTAGAATGCAAATAGATGGTTGTTGTGTGATACTGTACAAGCTCCTTATTGCACGACAGTTTAGGGGTAGGAAACGTGGCGGTGCGATCCCTGACCCGTCTAGGGATACACGTGTGGTACAAAAAAGCCCTCAGGAATGAGAAAAAGCTTGTCCATGAGATGGTACATCGATCCGTCGTACTAATGAGCCACTTCTGACCACTCCCCATCTACAAAACAGAAAGCTTTACCGAAAATGTCTATAGACCTGAGGCTCTGCGTCGGCGCGGGACCTAGTCTGTCATGAAGGATACGTCGAACATTCGTGGGTGAGACCTCGAATTTCGGTATATTCCTGCAGTCTTTCAGGGTTAATGATTGCAGACCTGTGAGGGCAGCAATACAATCCAAGCTCAAGGAAAACACCTAGGGGACGGGTCAACCGACCGTGTGAAAAATCCAACGAGGATATCAACTTGCATCTGCAGGTGGCGTCGTAGGCCAACACAAAGCTTGCAGTGTGAGCGAGCGAAGGAGAGGCAAATTCTTCCACGCAGTTCTATTAAACATGCTTCGGAAGCTGAGTCGAGCTCCCTTAGTATGAAAATCAACAAAAAGTAACAGTGCTTCGACAGACTGAGGTGCCCGCCCGAGGATGGCAGACACCCGCTCAGGGTACCGCTGCTGGATCAAATTGAAGGCTCGCCCGTCGTGGATGTGGAGCTCCGTGAGAGCAGGCTTGGAGGGCCAATCAATTAGATCGAATGCTATGAAATCCATGGCAAGAGTGCGCAGGTACTGAGGATCTATGGCTGCGATAGGTTGACGATGCCCGTCCCAGCAATTGATCACTTGAAGGCGAGACACCTTAACCTTGATCCTCTCCTCCGGTTCAACATCTGCAGGGCCCTCCAGGAATTCGCACGCATCGAACGATAGTTCCTCGAGCGATTCTAGAGCTGCAATCGCATACCAGCATTCTGTGGACACATTGCTGGAAGAATATTTGAGCTCGCGGAGGTTTTTCATGCATAACATCCCAGTGGACCATGAGCATGTGTAGTCAACCCGCCAATTTATGAAATGGCAGATTCTCACACTCTCAGCAAGGGAGAGTGCGAGAGGACAATTCGCAACGATTTGCGTGTACAACCTAGCCCCGCGCGACACGTAAAGGGCGTGACTATAGATCTCCACGAATTCGACTACGCGGGGAAGGCAAAAATTGGCGAAGAGTCTGCAAATGTGGGAAAGACTGGCGAATGTTGTGAGATCTTCTTCCGTTAGACGACCAGTGGGTGGGGCAATGAATTCGAATATGTAGATGTATACCTCGCTTGGTATGATGGGCAAGATTTGATCCGCTTTACGTCGTTCTGGAGCTAGAGAAACAAGCAAAATTGGAATCGATGCGGCGGAAATAGAAACGTGTCGTGAACTCACTGGACCATTTGAAGAGCGACATGTCTACTGCGAACCACTGAGCGCGATACGAAAGATTTAGGATGCAGATAGATGGTTATGTGGTGTGATAGCTCCTTATTGCGAACGATCTAGGACATGTTTAGGGGGTTGCACTTCCGTTTTCGTTGTTGGTTTTGCTCCCTTGTTTGCGGGTGTTTGGCTGTGAAGGAACCAACCTTTTGCAAGTCCATCACGATGAACATGTGCACGGGAATCCGACTGGATCCCAATTACTGCTCGTTGAATGCAGGTTCGGCGGATATGTAAGTGCTTGTTCGCCTGCACACTCGATACCCGTCACGACGCATGTTGCGACGAGAGGACCACAGGGTCGGATACACTGTGGTTTGCAAACGTTATGGAGACCCTTGGGCAACCTTCTATTCGGACGCCCAATCGTGTTGGTCGCGCGAGGTCGGACTCGGGGTTCCCACTCCACCCATTCCATAACTCGGCCAGGTGGCTCGACGCTCGTCGTAATACAGTCGGCATCAGAACTGTTTTCAAATATTATGTTCGAATGCAGAACCAGCACTGGTCCATGAGTCCGAAAACGTTTTCATGTACGTGACAGGTGTTGGAATCTAGCTTTCAAGATCTACGTATCACGGTACCACTGGCAACTCGTCGTTTGTGGTACAGTAAGTTGGGGGATTCGAGACTCCTCTTCTATTCTATTCTGTCGTCTCTCTCTCTCTCTCCTTTTTTTTACTGTAATCCGCATTTATTATCCGATGAAGTCGTAGCCTATGTTAGACAGGGTGTAAGTGTGTTGTCCGAGATGAATTTCCTAGCATGCGAGCAAGTAAAACACTGAACCACAGCAATACAGTGCCCACGGGCCACAGCCCATCAACTAGTTCATTTGATGTGACAACAACCTGGGTACTTAGGCATATGGATGTATGGAGGCGGGTGATCTGACATAAATCACCGTGTCTTGCTCGGGCGGCCGCATCTTCCACCCCAAGGAAGTGCTGTGACTGGAGGACGGCTAACAAAAAAAGGAAACTAAGGGTGCCCACCGGATCTTTCTGCAATGCTGATTGGCTCTGACATTGTTCAAATTCCACTACTCCAAACTGGGAAAATTCGGCGAGCAGCCCAATCATTATGCAGCTGAGACGACAAGGACAACCAAGCCATTCTACCGAATAAGATTCAGAAGACCAACTTGAATTCGTCAGCCAGATTACTGAAGGCGGGAGTACGGTCGAATTGGGCCTAGCAACCAACATCTCATACGTATAAGCCTGAGGTGTTTCCCTCCCAACCTCCTAGTACGTGGCGCAACTAACGCAAGAGTCTAATACAGGAACAGTTGCATGGTGATCGCCTATCGCAGAAAAATGTAATCGGGACCCACACCTAGTTCCAGTGCACTGAAACGTTGTGTTCTGCCAATTAGTGGACTCTCGACATCTTGACAGGTAATGTAGGAGATGCCGTCTAATATCCTCAGTGGAAACGAAACTGAAACCTCGCAATCTTGGACACGCAACCTGTACGCAACCTGACATGACGAAGCCTCCGGCAGTGGGCACTCGCCTTGACATGATCGGAATGAATTCCGGTCGATATCCGATTGCGTATACTTTGTTTGAATATGCCGGAAACTTAACTGTCCCTGCGACCGCCGACTTCTAGACCAATATCAATCTGCAAAGATCGGATCTAACGTTATCGCTTAATGAAGCTACAACAGACCTTCAAGTTCTATTATGCTGATGGGCCGCATGCTCGCACGTCCCTTTCGCGAGGTACAGTCTTTTATGAATCTATTATAACATCATCGAATTAAGGTGGGCCTCGCTTTCACTATGCTCTGAGAATACATATAATTGATCGACATGGTGTATGTACCTTCAATTTCTTTTCACAGAACCAACCGTTGTTGGGATGTATGACCCTTCGTCACTTCCAGTGCGAGGTACGTATGCTGAAAGTGACGTTCTCGCCTCATGATACTTACTGGGGTTATCCTCAGTGGTCTTTACTGTGTTTCAAGTCCTCGGACTCATCTGCACCGCCTGGCGGATATACTTTCGTCTCACAATCGGTCGTTTCTGGTGGGAGGATGCGTGGGCAGCCGCAGCGCTGCTCTCGTGCCTGGCTTCGGTGATAGGACAGTGAACATACTTCCTCACATGTAAGTCGATGCCTAGTTGGTGACCGAGATTCTGACACTGTGGCGAATACTGCTCATAACCAATTTGCAGATTATCTAACGTCCAACATCGGATTCTGGTTTTACACCCTGGGTTTCACTTCCGTCGTCAGGTAAGCACTGGCTTTTGGCAGCCCTTTTTGTAGTAGTGGTCCTTGACATGGGGTTGTACATGACCGACAGAGCAACTCATTTGAGCATACTGTTCTCCATCACCCGTATCGTTCGTGACACTCGACTGGCTAGATTCACCTACTTCTGCACGGCGTGCTGCATCATCTTTTGGACCGTTGTTGTCTCAGGGAAAATTTGGCAGTGTGCTTCGGATCCAAGCTGGCACCATTACATTACCCCGGCTTGTGTAGTGAAGCCGCAGATTTTGATCTTCGAGTTTACATGTGAGCAAACTTTGGGAGGCTCAGATAATCAGCTCAAGGAAATTCCGAGGCTGATGAATTCTTCTCGACAGCGGACTGCCTAGCAGTAGTGGCCCTGATTGCCTTACCTCTGCGCGTGCTTTGGAGAGTCAAGTTACCGACACGTCAGCGGCGTATGATTCTTTGCATCTTTGCATCCAGCGTCGTCCTCGCATTCGCGGCCGTGTTCCATACCGTCGGTCACGTCCTGAATATCACAATCCTCATGACCGCTGGTATCAATTTTGAGGTGCCTTCATTTATGCTTTCTTGTCACTCTGCCAGTGCGCTGACCCCAAACCCGCAAGATTGCAGCTTCGATCATCATGTGCAACTTGCTAGTTGTTGTGACATACGTGTACCGCCGTCTGAGGCACGACGACAGGAGTTCGAAAGCCACGACTACGTCGGACACGGACTCTGATGATTTCACACAACACGCTAGACAGCCTGCACGACAACCCCTGACGCTTACCTCGGTCGAGACTGACTCGTCGATGTTAATGATGCAGGAATGTACCACTCACATCTCCATACAAGATCGTTCTGTCTTAACAGATAGTGTATATGCATAGCTGCAGGCCTGCAATTCGTATTATCTGAAGAACAAAATGCTCCTTGACGGCTCTGATGGAGAAGGTCAACCAAGGTGGAACCGAAAAAAAAAACACTACGCTGGTGAGCCTGACGTTGTGATCGGACAAGCATGTATGTAGATGATAGATATATCGACGCGTTCGGTGAATCTCAGACAAACTGGAAGGAGGGCCCTCGGCCCGATCGACCGCAGTGCATATTATATAATCAAATGCAAGCTTCACCTAGTTGAAATTCCCTTCCGTCAATTCCGGTCATGTGTACTTTTACTACTGAAACAGGGATCCCGCAAGCCACCCTCCCACCATATTTTTGGCGCGGTTCATCGTAATGGGACACATGATCCAACATTGTGGTCCATATAGGTGACCTCGGCACGAAGCGCCGAGCTGAAGGAGACCGCGATTCTATCATCGTGTGCCCTCAGCCCCATCTTCGTTTATATCGACAGAACCACCAGCACACTGCAACACAGGTCAGCGCTCGAAAATGGAGTGTCGCGAATACTATGGCGGACATAAGTTGTTGGTGGCTAATCGCGGCGAGATAGCAGTGCGGGTCATACGCACGGCGAAGCAACTCGGTATATCTACCGTCGCTGTCTACAGCGCTTCCGATGCCCTATCACCCCACGTATCGCTGGCCGACGAAGCCGCTCTCTTGAAGGACACCTCCCAACTTCCCGACGGGCAGCCAGAGTCCAAGTTGTACTTGTCGCTCTTCACAATCGTCGCCGTGTGCAAGGATAGACATGTGACGATGGTCCACCCTGGATACGGCTTCCTGTCCGAGAACGCAGACTTTGCCCGTGCGGTTGTAGATGCCGGAATGATTTGGCTGGGACCTCAGCCCGATGTCATTCGTACCATGGGTTTAAAGCACGACGCGAGAGAATTGGCGGCGAAAGCTGGCTTACCTCTGGTACCCGGTTCGCAGGGACTCGTTAGCACACCGGAGGACGCCCTAAGAATCGCAAGGGAGATTGGTTTCCCGGTAATGCTCAAGGCTACTGCCGGAGGTGGTGGAATGGGTCTCGTTATCTGCAAGGATGATACAGAGCTCTCAGTTCGGTTCAAAAATACGAGAGAACGTGCCGAGGTCAGTTGTCCGATGACTCACTTCCTGGTTTGTGGATATTTATGTAACTATACAAGACACTGTTTCGCCACGAAGGAATTTTTATCGAGCGATACTATCCATCTGCGCGGCACATTGAAGTCCAGGTGCAGCCTACCATCTCCGAAAACTGGGTCACATTATTGATGCCACTTGCAAGGTCTTTGGAAATGGAACTGGTGACGTGGTTCACATGGGCGAACGCGAATGTAGTGTTCAACGTAGGCATCAGAAGGTGATTGAGGAGACACCAAGCCCATTCTTCTCCCGCTATCCGAAACTTCGCAGAGAGATGTGTGATGCTGCGGTCCGCGTGTGTCGCTCTATTAAGTATTCTTCTGCAGGTAATCGTTCAGCATCTAGTTCTCTAGGAATGCACATATATTGAAATTTTAAACTTCCAGGCACGGTCGAGTTCCTTGTGGACGATGAAACTGGGGATTTCTTCTTCCTTGAAATGAATACTCGAATTCAAGTGAGCTGGAGAATGGTTCCTGAAAGTATTGATGAATCACAACGCCATCTCTGTAGGTCGAACATCCGATAACGGAGGCGATCCATCCTGGTCTCGACCTTGTGGAGCTGATGATCGCGCAAGGAGTGGCAGAGCGGACAGAGATTCGCGGCCTCGACTTGAACAATCCTACGCTTTCACAAAGTGTCATTGATGCAAACTTGGACAAAGGTGCCACGCACGCCATCGAGGTTCGTATCTACAGCGAGAACCCTGCCGATGGCTTCAGGCCGTGTTCTGGCATGCTTCAACAAGTTGACCTTCCAGAACAAGACTGGTTGCGAGTTGATCACTGGGTCCGATTTTCTTCTCTGGTGTCGTTCCGTTGGTCTCTGATATTCTGATAAGATTTCAGCCGGAACTAATGTCACGACCTTTTTTGACCCACTCCTGTGCAAGCTCGTTGTGAAAGGTGACACCAGAGAAGAAGCCGTGCTTCGTCTTCAACAAGCTCTGTCGACTTGCAAGATTCATGGGCCTCCCAATAACATACCATACTTGAGGGCAATTTGCGAGAATGAAACGTTCAAGAATGGAGGAGCGACGACAGGGTTTCTTGATACATTCGAATATACACCCGTGTTCGTCTTGCCCGTCGTTCGCGTGGTTCCCATTCCTGACGCAAATAGAATAGCGCTTTCACAGTCGTCTCGGGTGGGATAGAGGCTACAGTCCAGGATCTTCCTGGACGGCGTATCGGACTCGGCATGCCCCGAAGTGGGCCTATGGATGTCCAAGCGTTCCAGGCCGCCAACATCCTCGCCGGAAACAACCCAGAAACTGAGAGCCTTGAAATCGTCACCCTCCCTGGAGCGGGGTGCAAGCTTACGTTCCACGTTCCGTGTGTAGTGGCCGTGACTGGAAAGGCCATTACTATCAAGATCAACCGGGAAAGAGCATCGATGTGGGCTCGTCTCGTTGTCCCCGCCAAAGGAACGTTGGAGATCGGAGGGGAACCAAGCAACGGCTTCAGAGTGTATCTCGCCGTTCGAGGCGGATTCCCGGAAGTCCCCCAGTACCTCGGGTCCAAGTCTACTTCGATGGGCTTAGGTGGCTATCAGGTAAGTCTTGGCTTTATTCCATTCATTCTGAACCTGGCACTCATTTCTCCGTAGGGAAGAGCGCTGAAGCATGGGGATCAGATCGCGCTCGGCGACTGTTCGCCAAATTCTTACGAAATACAGGACCCTATTCCGTTTGTGCTGCCGACAACCCTCATTCCCGTATACCCCAAAGAATGGGTTGTAAATGTCCTCCCCGGTCCGCACGACGACGACGAATTCCTAACGCCAGAGGGAAACGCCTCCTTCTATTCAACACAATGGATTATCAGTTCATCTAGCAATCGCATGGGTATCCGCTTGCAAAGCAACGACAGGATACAGTGGGCTAGGACCGACGGCGGCGAAGGAGGCTCACACCCTAGCAACATCCTTGATAACGGCTATGCCTTAGGGACCGTCAATCTGAACGGGGATACGCCTGTAATTCTTACTCAGGAAGGACCCGACATGGGAGGATACGTCTGTGCCTGTACCGTCACGTCTGGGGACCTGTGGGTGCCTCGACCACTTGGGTTTAACTCGAGTCTATCGCCGAGCTGATCCAGGAACGTAGGTGGAAGTTGGGTCAATTGAGCCCCGGAAGTTCGGTGACGTTCAAGCGTATCTCCTGGGCGGAGGCCCAGATAGGCGTACAAGCCGCGAGGCTGTGGACTGAGGATGTTCAGTCTGCAGTTTCAGGCAGTGCTGTCCTGATGCGAGCTGCACCTAGTATTGAGAATGAAACTCGTCACTTCAACCCCATCCTTCAGAGGATCGTGCATCCGGTCGGGAGCCCAAGGCCCACAGTGACCTTCCGCCAAGTAAGTTTCCTTCTGGTGTTAGTGGCGAGATATCGCGCTTTGACGCGGAATTTTCTCACAAGGCAGGTGATTCCGCCATTCTTGTCGAGTATGGTCAGATGAAGCTTGATTTCCATTTGCGAGCACGTGTCCATGCGTTCGAGACGGAAGCTCAAGCGCGCAAGGCGGACGGGATATGGTCTTTTGCGCCGTGTATCAGATCGACCATGGTAAGAGTCTTCTACAGCCCCACCTCTCGTCTCGTAGCAGCACCTAAAACTGCCCTGCTAGTGTCGTTTCGATCCCGCGATCATCTCCCAAAACGACGTCCTCAACTTCTTGGTGGGGGTGGAGAACTCGCTCCCGGATACGATGACCGATATCGAATTCCCGGGCAGGAAGATCGTCTTTCCCATTGCCCTTGACGATCGATGGAACCGCGAGGCTCTAGAAAGGTACATGAACACCACTCGAAGCAAGGCCGTGTACCTACCTTGCAACATCGACTACCTTGCAAGGAATAACGGACTCCAAGGTGGCGCCACGGAGGCGCTGGAGAAACTGATGGGGTCCAGCTGGGTAATCGGAGTTGACTTATTCATGATGCTGTCCCCGCTAACGAGTAGTCCTGGTAGCTTGTGTTTGGCGTCGGATTCTACTTGGCTTGCCCTTTTTTGGTACCAGTCAGTGAACGCCGTGGTGCGCTTGGCGACATAGAAGACTAAGGCATTCTCCAGATCGATCCCCGGTGTCGTCTAGTCGGGCAGAAGATGAATCCGTCGCGGACCTACACACCTAGCGTAAGCTCCCAAGTTGGAAAAAAGGGAGTGTCGTTCGGGCTAAGATTTTGGCCCAGGGAGCTGTTGGAATCGCAGGACCAGTCGCAGCAATATATCCTGTCGTCTCCCCAGGAGGGTACCAGCTCTTTGGGAGGACTCTGCCAGCCTGGCAAACCTGGGGGAAGGGTGCTGATTTCAGCGCGGAGCGTCCATGGCTACTTAGGCCGTTCGATCAGGTATGACCCGTCTGGTCGGCCACAGTACCTTCATCTGACTCCATCGACAAAATAGGTTTCGTTCAAGCCTGTGAGCGAGGACCGCTATTTAGAAGTCAGGCTCGTGGTCGATTTCTACTCGAGGATCTCGTTAACGACAATAAATTCCAGATCGAGCAAGAGTTCAACGCTGGACAATACAAATTCGAGGTATTTAGTTGATGTTGAGACACGGCTTTGACTCGTTCTGACGAACCACGCAGATCGAACCGACGATGTTCTCGATGGCGACCTACACGGGTTTCGTGAAGGCCATTGCTAAAGAAGTCGCCGAGTTCACAGAGAAACGAGCACAAGCCGTTGCTCGTGAAGGAGCAATGTGAGACAACATGGCCATTTGAGTTACCATATCATTTCAAGTGTCACTTTTTAGGGAAAATATGCTCCTTCGTGAATGGATGACCCAGAAGGAACTCGAAGCATCAGGCGGAAATGCAGGTGAGTTGTTCGTACCGCGCCCACAAAAATGTTGTACATTGAACGGACGGTAGAATCGAGCGAAGTCAATGAGACCTGGGACTGTGCATGTATCCCTTCATCTATGTCTGCCTCTGTCTGGAAAATCAAATGCCAAGTCGGCCAAATAATCGAATCTGCGGATGAGGTCATGATCATTCTCGAGGCTATGAAAACGGAAATCAATGTTCCTGCTGGGGAGGACAACATCGGAAAAGTGGTCAAAGGATTGGGCAGGGGGATTCGGGAAGGCGCGAGCGTGCAAGCAGGTGACCCACTGGTCTGGATGTCTTGAACACTTATTATGGATACAAAGGAGCTCAAAGGAACGAAAAAGCCTGTCAATGAGATTGCACTTCGTTACACTGTACTACAAGATACTTCTGACCACTCCCCATCCACCAAACGGAAGATTCTCTCGCAAATGTCGACATACCTGAGGCGACAGGAAGGGCCGAACTTCTCATGAAGGATATATTGAATCACTGTGGGCGAGATCTCCGGTACAATTACGCAGTCTTTCAGTGTGAATGATTGTAGATCTGGGAGCAGAGCAATACAATCCAAGATGAAGGAGAGCACCTAGGGGACAGGTCAAGCAAATGTGAGACACCTAAGGAAAATAGTCAACTTACATTTGCGGGTAAATCTGAATACAAACAGAAGACTTGCAGTGTGAGCGAGCGAAGAAGAGGCAAGTGCTTCCACGCGGGATCTTCAAACATGCTCTGGACCATGCTTTGAACTTCCTCAGCTCTGATATCAACAGAAAGCCACAGTGCCTCAACAAACTTGGGTGCTTGCGTGAGGATGGTATGCACATGTGCAAGGTACCATTCCAGGCTCGGAAAAGTGTGACTGAAAGAGTGGAGCTCTGTGACAGCAGACTGGGGGAGCCAATCAACACGAACGTAAAACTCGGAATCCATAGCAAGAGTGTAGGTGCTGAGGATCTATGGCCGCGATGGGTTGGCGAACCCTGCCCCAGCAATTGACCACTCGAAGGCGAGACACCTTGACCTTGACCTTCTCCTCGGACTCAACATCCGCAGGGCCCTCCAGAAATCGGCAAGCATCGAAAGATAGTTCCTCGAGCGACTCTAGAGTTGCAATCACACTCCAGTGCTCTGCGTCCACGACGCTGGCTGAAAACTTGAGCTCGCGGATGTTTTTCATGTGTGACATCCCAGCGATGTGCTTCTTAACGAATAGTCGGACTGCCCAAGAGCCTGGGACGTCAAGCTCCCAGTCCGTGAAATGGCAAATTCTCACTCTCTTGGCAAGGGAGAGTGCGAGAGGCTGTTTCTTCGCAATTTGTGTGCATAACGTCGCCTCGCGCGATGCCTTGTAAATGGTGTCATTGCGAAGCCCGGCTGGTGTATCGGAAACAGCGCCAGAAAACTCAACGAACTCAAATATACGAGGAAGGCAGAAATTGGCAAAGAATCTGCAGACGCGGGAAAGATTGGTAAATATTTCGAGTTCTTCTGGCGCTAGACGCCCAGCGGGTGGGGCGATATATTCAAATATGGAGATGTATATCTCATTTGGTAGGATAGGCAAGATTTGATCCACGTTACGTCGTTCTGGAGCTGGATAAACGAGGAAAATTGGAGTCGATGGCAGATATAGATGTGTCATGAAACTCACTGGACCATTTGAAGAGCGACATGTCAACTACAAACCAAGCGCGACGCAAAATGGATAGAATGTAGATAGATGGTTGTGAAGTTGTAGCTCTTTATGTAGCTGGTGGAAAGTTGTGCGTGCCACTGCGGAAGGAAACCGATCACGTCGTGTGTGGTTTGTTCACTGACCCGATCACTGTTATTTTCCCACACCCCGCAGGTTTGCCGGCATCGTGTACCCCGGGCCATCCGAGACACTCATCATGCATCACAGAGATGTGGAAGGAAGGTGACAAGGTGATATTCAGTACGTCGCGCATTTTTTAGTAAGAACTCCTGGGATAAGAATAGCTAAATGTGTGTACTCGTGTTTCGTGATTGCGACAGCTACGAAAACCAAGGAACGAGGGGCTATAAGCATTTTGACCAGCACCGCAATGACGCTGGCGAATTAGTCTGGTGACCAGCCCGTCTATGAAGCAAAGAATGGGGACAAGGTGGGACCGAAGGACAATGCATGGATCGAATTGTCATTCGAGTGTCTTGTATGCATCGTTTTGGAGCCATTAGAAGGTGAGGATCCAGCCGGTTTTCTGATATGCGCGGGGCGTATATGAAGGTTACGGGAAATGCCAGTGAAGCAATTGTAGCCAGCCGACCAAATTGTGCTCGTAACGTCTCACCTTGATAGCCTCCGGGCCCCGTGCACGATTTGGTTCAAACTCACCTTGACGCCACTTCAAGTCTGTACAGTGCGGAATCGTCAAGTGTCGGTATAACAATGCCAATACTAAGAAAAATCGTTGGACGTGGAACTATCTACATGATCGTCTGAAACTTGTTAAATAAACTCGTAAACTAGAGCGTCAATGAATATTTGGGGGGTGCGCGGAGTAGAGCGTAGACGGACGGGCACGATCCTTAGGTCCGAGTAGACGTGTCTTCTGATACCTCAACACGTCAACACGGGAGTAGTACCTGAAACGTGCATGTATTAGAAACATCACTGAACATGGGCGCGCACACCAGAGCCAGGGAGACTCCAAAGGACCACGTACCGGGGTAATACCAAAACGTGACACAGAGGATGAGATAGAGGCCTAGTTACCATGCGTGGTCAGTAACAGAGAATAGCTGGTGCATCGACATGAATCGTCGAGGCAATGAGTGAAACGTACAGATGAGGATCGTCCCTTCGAGCCAGTTTGACTTGCCGTCTTGAACGACGTAGTTGACTGTGAGCACTACATAAACCGTGACGAGTTATAGATCGCTGGATT